>WAAD01027614.1:0-35842 GCA_013389945.1 Fregata magnificens | reverse complement strand
TTTTTTTTTTAAATACAACCTCCCTGAATCTGCTAGCGCAACTGTAGCTGGTTTAAATGCATTTGCGGACGGTATGAGCTCTTCCATTAAGTGTCATTCCATTTTAACTTTCGATAAGCCATGTATTTTTGTACTTAATGCTTTCTTTTCCAGTGATGATACATGAATGAAATAAAATATGGTAAACTAGGACAATGCGTTAAGCCCAAGGAAGAAAAATAGAGCTTCATGTCACACAAGTCCTTAGATTAACCTATAAAATTTTCTTGAATACCACCATGTTTAATTGTGACACTGTTTAAAGGTGATGGATAATTCTGTTGTGTGTAAGAATACTATTTTTTAAATGACTAACCATGATCTAGAAAAGCAGCACTGAAGTTTTTTAAAAAAACTTCAGTAAATATAGCTGACTAGAATTCAGGTGAATTTCTCATCTGTTATATGTGAGTAACAGATGTCATTTTGAGCATCACCATGTTCAATTCTGTGGTTGTACAATTGTTGCCTTCAGATTTGCATTCATAGTTACTGTCAGTGCATTAATAACTCGTCATTGAAATAAATAGGATGATAAAAGCTTTGTAAGCCTTTGGTCCTGCCTCTGCCATCAAAGCACTACATAATAAAAGCCAACTTTGAGAAAGAATGCTGGAAAAAAGTTGTAATTTGCTGATCTAAAAAAGGTCACAGAAAAAGACGGCAAAAGTAGGCCATCATTTTGCATTGCATTTTGAGACATTTGGAACGTTTGTATAGCTCAGTGTAATACCACTTCAGCTTTTTAGATTTGGTTTGGAAAAAAAAAAATTAGGATTTTTGATAAAAATACTTTTTGACCAATTTGTCGAGTTCAGATTTTCTATACAACCAAAATATGTGGGGTTTTTTTTCTTGCTGTTGTATTTATCGTATCATATTTACCAAAACGTGTCCATTTTGTACAGACTATAAGGGAGACAAAGTGCAGGACAGGAAATCATAGAAAAACTTAAGAACTGGAAAAACGTAAATACATTGCATCTTTAATGCATAAATAAGCTGTTTTGTATTCCTAAGGCCATTAGATCTTAAGGCCTAATGATTTAGCTTCCTGAATAGAATCATCAGACTTTAATATCGATATTTCCTTTCAACTCTGGAAGATTCCCTCTCTAATTTCCATATTACCAGTTGGTAAATACAGCATTTAACATTCAGTAGGCTGTAATGATAAGAAAGGGTTGGAAACAGCTCTGAGGAAACTAGAATGATTGCCTTGTATGACCACAGACATATCAGTGGAATAAAATTGATAGTGAGTGATGTTTGAGTATAATTCTGCATCATCAGGAAAAAATAGTGAGCTTTGGAATATTGGCATAACATAACAAATTGAGAGACTGCTTTCAAAAATACAAATTAATATATCAATGGAAAAATTACATTTAACTCCATGGCAGTGGACTCAGTCATGTGGGTGTGCACCTTCTAAGAATGAGTTTACAGTGCAAAAATGCGCACTCTGGTTTGTGTCTGCTCTGAGGAAGATGACAATAGTCTGCATGCATATGATCCTTGCAACTGCATCTAGAAACCTGAAGACCTTTCTAACTCCTATGTTATATCTGACCATCATGCTATATTGGCAAATTGAAAGGCATTCAGAGGGAAATAACAATTATAGGGGAATAGAGGGATTTCACTTAGAATGAATGACTAAAGCTATGTTTTTATTGCATATATTCATATCATAAGTGATAATATTTTGAGTTATGTTTTTGTAAAACTCTTACCAAAATACTTTTGATCCCTACCAGAAATCTCTTAAATTCTACCTTGGTATAAATAATAACAGTAATAGTGATGTCTGGGAGTTACGGAACCATAACATTCTATGAGTAGTAGAAGAATATAAGCATCAAGATAATATTAGTGTAATAATATAACGATATAACAATACTAGTAAAAAAGTACTAATACTAATTACTAGCAATAGTGGAAAAATGTAGGCTGAATATCAAGAAAATTTTGCTGAGGGGAAGGTTCCTGGAATGTCTTCCTGAGAAATTAAAATACCTGTTCTTTACAGCACTTAAGACTTCCTTAAGATTAAATATTTTTAATTGAAAATAATCTTTGTACCTAACGTGGCAAATGATGTCGTTTAATGATAGTAGTAAATATTGACACCCACCAAAAAAATATTCATGCATCCTTCAGTGTACTCTGTTTAACTGATTCTTTAAGAAAAAAAAGAAAAAATTAGTACAAATGTATATTGGCATACAAAGGACATGAGGAGAGAGCAAAGAACCATAAAGATGAAAGAAACATTTGCTGCCTCTTAAGTTCCTGGAGTTCATACTGCTTCTGTGCTTCCATGAAAGAGGAAGAATGATGACACAAAACAGAATAGTAAAACATGCATGTTATCCTTTTTTATATACAATTTTAAAGGTAAACCAAGGGCAATCAATGAGTCTGTCCTGAATGTTATAATTTGGCTTTAAATTCAGATGTTGAGAACAACTTCCTTGGCTCGATGCACGTGTAAATTCTTTCTGTATTCTCACTTTAGACATCATGCTGAAAAGCAAATAGTTAAAAGAAGTGGCTTCGAATTTTTGCATCCTAAAGGATTTTCTGAAGTTTTGTTTCTGTCATATCACTGAGGATATTTCTAAAGAGAACTGGTATTTGATCAATAAAACATTTACTGAATACGCTTTAAACTGAAGCTATACTGTTGCCGGAAAAGGAATGCATTTGGAGCTAAATTAATAATTAATATTAGCTAAAATTAATAAATATTTTAACAGAGATAATGCGGAGGGCTGTATAGGAAAACAGGAATTTCCTATTTTAAAGTCTGCCTACAGTCAGTCAATTGCAATTGCTTGACTTTCAGTTGTGAATTTGATTTGCCATATGGCATGGGAATAAGAGAACTAGGCTTACCACAGGAAGGCAGTATTGATATGCAGACTAAAATGGAAAATTAGATTTCCTTCCCAGATCACTGTAAAGAGTGTGTTAGATGTTGACTTGAGGCTCTGTTGTGGCAGGCGAGTGTACAAATTCTGTTTAATGTGGGTTTCATTCTTTCAAACTGTGATCTGAGACCTGCTGGCGCTGTTGGAAAGAGCATTAATGCTTTTTGTTTGTTTTTGTTGTTGGGTGGTTGGTTTATTGCTGGTTTTTCTGAGCTACGTCTTCTCAACCTGACACAAAGAGTCCAAGTGATGCTACTTATCCCTGTCTGTATAATTACCCTTAACTGGCCTAGTATGGAAATAATCTTTTCAGGGGTTTCTAAATCCCTTTTTTCTGAGCTTTTTTTCTCAGTAACTGAAGATGCGGTGGATGACGAAAATAAAAGGACAAATTTTATTTTGGTGGGACAAACACATTGATACACATCCATCCTATGAAGTCATGCTTTTTTTAATGGACACTAGAGCTTAGCTCCATTTAATTAATCACACTGCACAGAGAATCCTACATTTAAAAAAAACCTGAAAAACATTATGCACTGATAATATGCATCAAAGTAGCTTTGTGGATAATCCACTCTATTCCTGTCTTTTGAGTATGTGATGATTCTGAGCTATGTAGAGAAGAAAATCACTTTAAAAACTCTGAGAAGCTATTATGAATGAATGCACGTGTTTGGACATGGCAAATCCTTTGTCTTGGCAGCCTGGTAAGTTTTGTGATGAGGCTTATGTTTGTCAGCTTTCCGGTGTCTCATCATGAGCTGTGCCGGACAAACCTAATGTGATGAATGAGTTCACTTTTGGCTGGATCAGACTGTCTATCTGAACCGGTCCACCTGGAGTATTCCCCTAAAAATTAATTTCCACTGCTATACTTGAGATTTTTAGCATGGAAGTTGACTGCAGTGTAAAACAGCAGTAAGTAGAAGGCCTTATGGCTGGCAGGTTGTTGTTTGGAGGCATAGCCTCTGATGCACTGTTCTCCAGTGTAAAAATTTTGTAGATCTCTCCGTGTATTCTGAAGCTCTGTATAGTGAAATTAAGCCTGCAGACAAGGGTTACATTCTTAGTTGCGTTCCAAAGATAATAGATTGAAAATAATTTTTTCTAATGTACTCAAACTTGCAAATCCTTAAGCGTAGAGGGAAAAGTTCTAAACCAAAATGTATTAGATCTACTCTCTTTGAAACTGGGAATTCTGTTGCAGTATTTATTGTACAATATTTGACTTTATAAAAAGAGCTGAAACAGCTTTTAGATTTATAAATACGTCAATGCTATAAAAATGTGCTAGTAGTTGCAAAGTTTCTGTATTAGCAAGCAAATACATTTGATTAAGTGACCATCTGGTAAAATGTTTGTTACCAGCGAAAACACTGAATTTTGGATTTTGCATGTGCCAAGTAAAATGTGGGTAAGAGTTATAGCTGTATAAACTGAGTGGGCAGTAATTGGACCGTATACCTTTCAAGCCTACTCCTATCAATCTAAGTAAATATTGTTATTCTCAAAGCCTTTTGCTTAGCTGATCCATTCCATCTACAGTCAGTTGTTTCACCATGTAAAATTTCTGTGAAGAATGATTTGACTTTGTGTATTTGCATCTGTACAAGGGCGGATGACCTGATTTTTGGTAGGATTAACACAGAAATAATTAAGCCCTGTCTTCCATGCATAAACCATGATTTGAGTCAGCCCCATCGTCACACACGTCAGACCCCAGTGTCATAGCATTTGGAAAGGTTCTCACTGATGTGGTGAAATGACTTGTGGATAAAAAGGGTGTGCAGTTCGGGCTACCATACTGGTCTTCCTAGAGCTCCCCTGGTGCTATGGCATACTAATAATAACAAATCCAATAATAATTGCAAAAATTGTCAAAGAAAAAAAATCGACATGGTTTCCTTAGAAGAGTTGCTGTGACTTCAGTTCATTGAGAAATGTAGGAGCATAACATGTTTGCTGTTTTCACTGTTAATGGACCAATGGCTGTGTAGAATGCAGTGGTCTTTTTCTCTCATAGCCCCAGGAACACTTGTAGCCTTTCCAGGAAACCTTCAGCATTCATTTGTAAGGTATCAGCGTGTCAAAAAGGTAGAATATTTAAAATAGGAAATGTCACAATGAGGTATTTTAATATTTCTGAAAATTTAACCTGGAACCCATACTTGTCCTTCTTCCTTTTTTATTTATTGCTATTTTGAACAATATCATAAGGTTTTTGAGGCCTATTATTTCATTCCTATAAAAATGAAAATATTAAAAAGGTTTAATATTTGTACTGCATTGTATTATGAGTTGATATCTGTGGGAGAGTGGAAAGACTAGATATCACCGCTATATTCAGTTTTGTCTTTGATCCCAACCAGTTTTGAAGTGTGATTGCCAGAGGTGAAAACTAAATTGTTTTTACAACAAGAACCATTCTAATGTAGGGAATGCAATGCCAGTTGTTCTGTTGATAATTTACCATGTACATCGCTATGTCCTCGTCTCATATACTCATGGAATGAGTAATGAAGCGGTGGTTATTTTATAATTCCATCTCCTTCTCGCTGACATTAAATATTGAAGCTACAAGCCCTTTCTGAGAATAATGAGATAAGGAGCTTAGAGTTGTTTCTTTGATAAACAAAACACTGCAGTAAATACGAATTAATCAGAATTCTGTTGATTCCACTTATAAATTAGAGGAAACTTGTAGGAAAGGTGTTCTGTGAATTCTGTGCTTCACGAACATCCTATAACACTTTTAAAAATTGTTATGAAATTGCTGGAAATAGTTGCCTCTGGGTTGCTGAACTTAGCTGTTATTCAAAGTGAAAGATGCTGTAAGCAAGTAAGAAGAAAGCCGAAGAAAAGACATGGCCGTTAAATGGTTTATTTGAAAACGTAAAAGGAGTGATGAATAGATGCATTTTATTTCCCACTGCTAAAAATGCAATTCTTGCTTTCCTATTATGAGTGTTACAAGTCTATAATTTCTGTTATTTTTCTTTAAGTGGAGCATGATGATAGAATACCTTTCGCTGGTATTTCTGGTTCAATTTTATTGTAAATGCTCAAAATGAGGTCTTTGGGTTTATTTCAGCCAAGCTATACTGACTGACTTGGAAGTTTGTCTTTTTATGTTCTCTGATGATCAATCCCAGGGTTGAGTCTAGGGAAGAACCTAGATGAAAATCTTGCAGCATACAAAACCGTGTTGTCTATATTTTGCGATGTGTTGCTTGCTGTGAACCAGAGTGGATTTGTACAGTCAGTGCGTTACACCATGATGCATGGGGATTTACATGTTGCACATTAGCTAGAGGCCATTGTAATTGTCAGTCTGGCCAGCCAGCTGTCAAAATGCTCTCAGTCCACTCACTACCTGGTTTTAAGGAAGTGGGCAAGAAAATCACTACAGAGAGGGCAAAGAGCGATTCCAGCTTACTGTGACACTTCAAAATGCAAATGCATTGAAACACTATGCCACCAAGTCACCTAATGTATGACTTGATCATCAACAATTGCAGAACGCATACATTAATTCAAATGTCTACTACAAATAAGCAAAACTTAAGTGAGATCCAATCAGATCTTAAGTGTTGTACTGTGGTGTTTCTTGGGTCCTTGTGCTGCTCCTTGTTGTCTTTAGGTCAGGACCATCTCTTTTTTACCCTGTCCGGTCAATGTCCAGCACAGCCCGCTGACTCACTTCACAGTTTCCTCCATTTATTGCAGTCTTCTGGCTTCCTCAATCTAGTTCATGTTATCACTGAATTTGGTTAAGTGCAAGAACACATCCTTTGTTACAAGGTCTCCTTTGCCTCTTGTTCTTGGTTAGCAAACATACGTCCAGGTTATTCTGGGAGCTGCAATATATCTAAATAACAGTATCTCCCATTGCAGGACAGTATGATGAAACTTGTGACGTTCTGCAAACACTGCTAGGAATCTTTAATACCTATATTGGTGTTTTGGGTTTTTTTTTTTGATTGTATGCAACATTTGTAATAAAGGAAACACATCAGATGAGTGTGCATTAAAAGCAGCACTTTGCTTTTGGACAACATATCTCAAATTATGTAATAACTCACACCCCCCCAGGTCCAGTAAAGTACATTGGGTCAAATACATACATTTTGCTCTCACTTAAAATTAGAATTATAGCATACTTTCTAATGACATCCCTATGTACTTTATCTGTTATGATCCAATGGTATATGTACATATACCATTCAGATACTTTAAAATATCATCAATCAAAATTTCCAGAAATAGAGGGTTTTGGCGGCAACTGCTGACAACGCATGCTGTTTGCATCTTTGGACTGTTAGTGCTTGAAAGTGTCCTCCTAGAAAACGGTGCTAATGAAGATCTTTCAGTTTACAAATATGCATGTTTTTCCAATAATGTTCACAAAATACACACTTTACAGGATGCATAAGATAAAATATAAAGTAGCCACCTGCATAAATACTGATATGAGAGAGAGAGAGAGAGAGAGAGAGAGAGAGAAATCCCCAAAAGGAAAACTTCAAACTGAGGTGGGAATGTGGTGGGGAGAAGAATGAAGGACCTTGCAACTTTTCTGGGGAGGAAAAAAAAAAACAACCCAAAAGAACAAGACATTGCAGCTAATTGAAGTGTGATGTTCCATAGCAGTCAATTCTGTGATAATTTAGACAATTAGGAGGAAGCCTCGATTCTTGCCTCTGCCCTAGTGATGCCCCAGATAGTTTGTGCTGTGCATCTGCTCAGCAAGCCCAGGCCATTTGTGTTGGTGTGTTTCATTCACAGCTCAGGCTGGAGTGTGGTGTCTTCAAGATAAAATGCATCTCTTTTAAGTCATTTAAGCCTCATTGCGATACATTCATTGTTCTTTAATTACCATGTAAGCTTTCTTCAAGATGTAATGTTATACTGTGTAGCTACTCTCTGTAAAGAATAGAGTTGAGTAAAATTAGGAACATCTTACTGAAATGGTGACATTTCAACTCAAGAATCTTTTTATTTTCTTCTGTTATTGTTTTGCCTTGCCATGCCAAAAATTCTCCTTAGCGTTTTCTAGCCAGAGGAGCAGGAGTGCTTAATTCAGAGAGAACATCGCTTTTTTTTTAAATACTGATACATTAACAGTAGTTTCATTGTTTACCTGTTTCCATTGGAAAGCTTCCAGCTTTCTCTTTCCTGCTTAAGCAACACTACAAAGAGATCCTCTAGAAATACAGAGCTATAAACAGCAGACTTCGTGACAGGAGGGACTTCATAACTCACCTGAAAGTTCATGCCTCAGAAGTTACAGTCTTTCAGCTCGCTGGCGAATGGTGACTAATGAACTAGAAGGCTCTGTCTGCCGGCAGCGTGCACGCTTCTCAGCCACCTTCTCTGAAAGGATATGGACTTCGCTTACGCATGACATCTTGTGTTTGGAACTGATCATATAATGTGATTTATTTTCTATGAATGCTACTTTAAATTTTGTTTGGCTGGAAAATAAGATTGAGTTGAATGGCTAAAAAGTAGAAAGCTATTGAATGCTGTTGCTTTCGGTAAACAATGCTGGCATAGAAATAATTTCACCTTTTATATGGTTGTAGTAATAAAAATATGTCAAAATAACAAAGGCGAAGAGGTCTGAGATTTTCAAACAAAGGATCTCTAAAAACGGGTATTTTCTAGTGCTTTCAAAACTTACGTCTGAGTGGAGACAAGCTAATCTTTTTCATAAATGTCAGATTTATAGGTGGTTCTTTGGGCTTTTTCTAAGCTTATTTTAAAAGTCAAATGTGTCTAGTCTTCCTTGATGCTAATCCTGTGCAACTGCAGAAAAATGAATTGATTTTCTGTATCGATGTGGCTGTTTCTGCCCAGGCTGTAAAGGGAGGACATATTTTTTATTGATTTGGCCCTGAACTTCCCTGACTCTTGATGAGCACAAATGAAAGAACCACTCTGGAAGTAGTCGTGAATCAGCAAGGGAGCCAGTACCACTGCCTTGGCCAGACTCTCTTGTTTCTTCACTGTATGAATTATACATTGGATTACTGCCACAGTAATTAGAACAGGATCAGCTATTCATGTATGACCTATAGTAAGAGGGTTGTTCCTTGGAGTGCTTGATCTCTGCATAATGGTAAAAGAAGAGATTTATAATATAATTATAGAGGAAGGTTGACAGGGCTGAAACCTTTAGCAGTACTGGAAGTGCTTGTGTGTCCAGAGGATGTTGGGCTTGTTTCTGTCAGAAGAACAAATGAAAAGAGGTTCAAGAGAAGGATGCACGAGGAACTATTAGCTGACGTTTAAAGCTAGGTTAGGGCAGATTTGTGCAATATTTTCCAGCGCTCTGATGGAAAGCAGCTGCGGTGCTCAGGGCTTTTAAAATTTTGGATACTTCACTTATAAGCCTGTTGGGAAACTGACTGCTGCGGTACTGAAGAGTGGTTTGAAATTTAACCTCCAGGAGATATGGCGATACTAGCAAAGATACAGGCTGTCTACAGGACACTTTGCAGGACCAGGCATTTTTCTCTGGAAAAATCCTGTATTGCATAAGGCTGGATTCTCTTGTCTTTCACTGGTCAAATGGTTTCAGTGCTACTACTCCTGCCGACTCACATGGTGTTTTTGTAACAGGAAGTTAGTACTTCCTAGATAGCGTCTCCTGCTTTTTGTTTTGTTTTTGACACACACGCACTTACACATATTTGATACAGAAGCTTGACTTTTTTGAAGCTTTTGTGTTGATGACAGAAGAAAATATGAGTATGTCTTTCAGAAAGAATAAAATCTTAAATAAGATGCTGTGTCATTCTTCAAACTGCATCCTTCCAGTAATGTGATTGTTCTCCTGCTCCCTCTTTATGCTAGTAGATAAGATGAACGTATTATTTCAACTTTGTCATAAACTGGATTTACTCTCTGGTTTTAAGCAGATCTAAATCACATTGTCAGCATGCTCCTTTGTACTATCATCCTTTAAAGAAAAAAAAAATCATCATAGCTTTGTTGTATCCAGCCAAAGGCAGAGATAAGGCTGAGCCATTTCTTGTATGTATGTAATTTAAAAATCAGCAGAGAATATTTCTTTCACAGGAATCAATAAAGTATGAATATAAAATTGTCAGGTGATAGCAACTGTGTGATGCCGAGGATTAGTGACTTGTCCTTTTATTATCAGGGACTGAGTTCAAGCTTAGATAAAACAAATCAGAAATAATATTATGCTGCATGGGCTTTAGTAGTATTGAACAAAAAGAGATAATGTGTATAATACCCCATTCCAGCTGGGAAATATTAAGCACTGCTCTAATCTCTTGCTTTCTGCTCAGATCAGCTACGGATTCTCAGTCTAGTACTTGCTTGTTGATCATTCTTTACCACCAGGATAAGCCTTCTCCACAGCAAGAAAAAATTAATTTTAGTGAATTCATATTTTTATGTGCTCAAGAGGTAGCAGTTCCCCTTTTAGGTGCGGTTCCAGGCAGACTCTTGGCAGATGCATCGATAATGGAGCGAACAGGGGGTGAGCAGTCTCCTGCTGGAGCCCAACCAGCACCTTTCTCCTCAGTCTTTGATGGTGGTAGTTGCTACAGAAACCTTCCTAGGAATGCCCTCTTAGTGTTTAAATAAATAGGCTGAAAATTCTCTGTTATTTTTCTAACAGTATCTAATTTTCTTTGTGATAAGCAAAGTACGAATGGATTCAACAGTCTATCGATCCAGCCTCCAGAAAATACTGAGATATTATTCAGAATAAATAGATTCAGTGTGCTGCGTGCATTTAAATACGCCTGTTTGCTTGTCTAGAAAGCATACAGACAAGGGCAGGGCACGGCCTTGATATTCTAACTCAGCTCGGAGTTACAGTTTTAATTACACCTATGAAAGAACTATGAATTACCTTGTGAAACATCAGTTAATACCTCAAATAATTAGCTTTGATAAATTGAGTGAGTTGGGCACTCCTAAGTAATTGCTTTGTTTCACCTGAGAGATTTTTGCATTTCAGCAGTGGGTTAGCAATTCCCATGCGTGCTTTGCAAATCTGCTTGTAAACACTCTGGGAATGAATACAATCAGGAGTAGCTAAGGAGGAGTACATCGGTTGCACAGGTTGCCATAATGATTTGGGGGAAGGAAAAATGCTACGTTAGCATGAGATTGATTTCAGTGTGAGCAGTGGCAGTATTTAAATAAGTAGGTATTCAAATAACCTGTGATTTATTAGTAGAAGTGGGACATGAAGGATCTCTACAGCTTGCCAAACCCATTTGAGGTAGTACTGCATACTTACTCAGTTCGGTTCCACAGAACGATAGTGTCTCACCTGTTCATGTGCAGAAGTAAGCTTTGAAGAGGGACGCCAAAAAATACTTTAACTCTAGAATTGGTTCACCAATTTCAAAAATTCATGAAGACAGCAATGGGACATTATCTGCTTGTGGGCAGGGGGGAGATTCCTGTGTGCAAGCAAGGGTGTATATTAGCAGGCCAGTCTTGATGAACAAGCACAGATGTTTATAATGAAGCTATAATGTTGGACTGATGACTGATGGGTTCAAGAAAAATATCTCCTCACACAAGGTGTTGCGTCGTATAGAGTAGATTTGTCTGATACCCTCTGCAACGCCTGGCATAGGACAACGCTTATGAAGTTGCACCTGTTTTAAAGCAATCTGAGTTTTTAGTCAAAACTTTTAAGGCAGTACCTGCTACCTTCCAAGTCTTGATAAAACATGCCTAGTCAGGATAAACACAATTCATGTCTGGTGGAGATTTTTTCAAACAACGTGATAGCTTCTAATTCATTATTCTGGAGATTTACATACAAAAGAAATAGGAAAGCAGTAAAACTGCACGAGTGCTGACACCAGCATAAAAGATGAATGCTTAGTACAGCAAAGTGGTGGAGAGCGCATACGTTTGTTCCCGATCACCTGAGCTGGAAGACATTTTTAAGTGAAAAATTCATTCAGAGACCTGAATTTTGGCTGCACTTCCAGTGTCGTGCGCTGTACAAGGTAACACAGAAGATTCAATTTATGCTAAAACAGGCTAATTCTAAAACAGATCATTGCATCGAGTACAGTTTACCATATTGAAAGATACAGAGCAAAAACTTCTCAAATAGAGTTGACGTGAGCGATTTACGTAGCCTTCTTTCCCTATATTTGAACAACTTTTAAGAGATTTGCAAACCTATTGAAAATTATTTTCGTGTTCAAAAGCTCTGTCAACTGGAATCATAGAATGCTCAAGTAAATTGTGCTTTTCCTGAGATTTATGGTGTTTCTGTCATACCAAATTTATCTGCCTTTTTTCCACACCTGAAAGTTAAACGTGTGTTCTTGTGTTTGTTGCGTGGGGGTTTTTTACTTGTTCTTTTGTTTTCTTGTATTTAACCAAAGGAAACTATTTATAGCTATCCATCAGCTCTGGAGGAAATAGCTGTTTTGCCAGTTTAACAGTTTTACCTCCTTTTTAGTTTCTTAAACTGATTGCATTATTCTGATCAGCTAGTACCTTTTACAGATGTAATTAAAAGTAGACTCATAAATTGTTTTACATGGTTCCATTATTCCATGTAAACAATGAGATATCAGGCTCCTACTTGAGGAGTTCATGTGAATTAGCCTTCTGATAGACTTATCCTTCTAACCTATTTCCCCAAGCGGGAAACACTTAGACTAGAATAGACTATTTCAGTTGGAAGGGACCTATGGTGATCATCTCGTCACACTGCCGTTGGAGTCATATGTTCCCTGATCCAATAAAGAATCGTTATAATTCCCTATATCGTGGGAAAATGGATGTTCAGTCCCTGTGAAACCATTTTTACTCTGTTAGTTTACTTTTTCTAGTTGTTTGTATGTCTGCTGTTCTAGCACCCTGTGCTCCTAGGTGGTGTACAGCGGTTAATCGGGGGCCTGTGCCCGCGGAGGGGGGAGGCAGCACTGCTGCCTGCAGTGTCACGCCCCTGCCTGCTCTGCAGCTTCCTTCCCTTAGAGAGGAAAAACTGTTAGAAGCCTGGCAACATTTTTGATATTAGAAAACGTATAAAATTATCAGTATAATTCCATTTTTTTGATCCCCAGATAAGTACAAAAATTCAAGCCTTCTTGCATGTAAGTAATCACTCTTTTATGTTTATCTGCTTTTAAGATTTTGACAGGCTTGTTATTTTTTCTTTAGCTGTTTGCATTTTATATAAACCGTTTCAGCCAGCATAAACTTACATAACGTTTTTAATCTTTCCATTGTTTTTAAAGATGAAGGAAGTCAAAAGTAAGGAAAAATAATCATCACTGTTTTTATGTAGGCTTTGCCTTTTTATAACCGTTGGCTGTTAAATCCCCAGGAATTGTTTCGACTAGAAACGTGAGGTATTTCAGGGAAAACTATTTGTGTCCTGTTTATCAGTTGACAGTTTGCTGATTCCACCCATGAAGACTTTTATTTAGAGAAACAACAGAACTTGATACCACCTGCTTCTGAGTAATTGCTATCCATGCAGACTTGGTCTGATGCTTGTGACTAGAAGCTGGAGATCTGGAGATCAAAGTCTCTCTCTCTTATTCTCAGCCCGTACAAGAATCTTCATCTTCCTAGCTTGGTTTGTGAGTATCTATCTCACACATGAAGTATGAGCTGAGTAAAGTAACTAATTAGTAAGAACGTGGTATCTAATTTGAAAACAAACCACACTTTTTGGAAAGAGTTTGTTTATGAAAATGGGAGGGAGGAAGGTTTCAGCAGCTTGGTCCCTCAATCTGTTTTGGAAAAAAATGTTAGAAAATAAGAGAGGAAGCTGCAGAGTATTATGTCGTCATTGTGTGTGTCCTTATTCACAAATATTAATGGTTGAGTGCAAATTAGGTATTGTTGTATGGCTATAAAGATTTGCGTGAATGCATTTGCCCTACACAGTCGTCTGTGCTTAGCTATAGAGGGGGAAAAAAGTTAAAAGGCAAGCAGACAAATTGTTTTATTTCTGTATTTGGGCTTACAACTTTGTCTTTTTTCTCCCAAAGCAAAAAATTGCCTTACTCAGATGGGACGGAAGTAGGTCAGTGGCACTGTGCTCCTGAGGGAGGCCCGAAGCAGCTGCAAAGGCTTCTGTTGCAGGCAAGCAGAGTCTGCACCGAGTAGCTTCCCTCCTGGGGTGTCAGTCCTAGGAGCTGCTTGTACGTCTACTAGCATGCAGCAGCCTCCTTCCTATGAGGCTGCTTGGCTGTTAAGCCTTCATCCGTGGAGCCAGTCTTCTGTTCCCCCAGTATAGTGTGCTTTCTTAGTAACCAGTCGTATCGTCTTCTCCCGCATACATGTGTTAGGGACAAGCTCTTGATGGTAAGTACCAACATTTCTCTCTTTGTAGCTGCTATGTGATAGAAAGGAGGTTTGGAGATAGACAGATTTCTTCAAGAACTGAGCATGCTTTTCCTTTTTGATCTGATCTGATCATCGCCATATGTGCTCGTGTACATAGTGTCTTGTGTTTGGAACACAGCTTGAAGTTCAACATGGGACAAATTCCCAGAGAAAAATTAAGTTTGTAGCTCTCTTCACTGGCAACTTCCCTACATCAAGACTTTGTGAGAAGTCTCCTTTTCTTTCCTTCCTCCCTTCCTGCCTGCCTGCCTTTCTTTCCTACAAGGGTTTATATTAAATATTGTGTTTATATGGGATCTAAACCAAGACAACTTTAACTTTTATTCAGTGGTTGTGGGTATTACTGAAGAATGAATAGAAACATATAACAGAGCCTGCAGTGGGCCTATAAATGGCCAACGTCTTCCAGGGACTCAGCTCTACTTACCAAGTAAACAGAGGGCCCGCGCCAGCAGGCAGAATAAAAAGTTGGAGTTAAACTAAAGGAACATAATATATTTAATCTAGAAGTTTGAATTTCACTGCTCAGCAAAGGCAGCCAGATTTGAATAATAATTCCGATGATTACTTCATGTCTTTACTTTCTTGATTACTTGGTAAGAAAGACCAAAAGACTAGAGCAAGGCTTTTATCTTATGTGTCAGAAAGAGCTTGTTTGTTTGACTGTAGCAGTTGAAGCAAAGGATCCTGGTGATACAGTTATTACATATATGTACTACAAAAGCATCTTACCTGAACCGGGAGCTTCAGTCCATTTGAGATTGTTATCATTAACAGACACACACTTTGCTGTCCCGTTGGATTTGAAGAGATGTCTGAAATGTTATAGTGCTGTCTCTTCACTTGCAGTTTTAAACACCAGGAAGAAAGAAAAAATGAGCAAAGCATTTGGAAATAACAAGTATCGTGAATGGTGATATCAGGCAGATGCAATGTGACTTATAAATAGATAGCTTCTTTGTCTCTTGAAAACGGATGTGTACAGCAAGTGCTATCAGTATTCCATAAGGATCTGTGTACTTTGTTCAAAAATACAGGAGATGACATGAAGTAATAAGCCTACTAAACCTGAAGCTGTAATACAGCAGAAACCAGAGCGAGCCATGCATTGTGGGTAGTATTCCTGTGGATGGGTAGTGTATGTGCTGTTGTATAAAGGTAAGGCACAGATGTTATTGAAAAACAAGTTATCAGTGTTGCCTTTTCCCAACATGCACCCTTTACCAAATCTTAAGTTTGTTTTTATGCTGGGTGTTTCCCTTCCCTCTGTCCGAACTTCCAGTAATTTTCAATTAGTTCCCTACTCCCATCAAAGTCTTTTTTCTTGCTGTTCAGTTACAGCTTTTTTTTAAATTATTCTTTATTTCTCTGAATAATTTTATTCAGTTTTTTAAATTTGTGAAACAGAACTCATTTTTCAGCCTTATTGTTTTTGTCTGGAATGGATATAAGGAGATGTTTAAAACAAAGCTATAGATTCCCTTTCCCACCCAATGGCTGATTCAGAACTGAATTAATGCTTACGTGGAGTTTGACTTGAATTGTCACAGGGACACTGAGTTGTCACGTTTCTTTCCAGCATTCGTGCATGTAATTCAGTTGCGCCTTGCTCCTGTGGTACATTTGTGTTTACTTATCATTGTTATTAACTTAAGGTAAAAAAGCCCTAACAGGAGACAAAGCCCTAGCAGCAGGGGAACAACCAAGATGCAGCTTTCCACTTAGAAGAGGTGAATTAAGTAGAGATGGGCTCTTTTCCGGATTTCTAGTTTTATAAACCAGCCTTTACAATGTCTTACATAAATTTTTAGTAGCTTTTAGAAATAATTTTGGACAGATCTGCAGGAACCTCTATATTTCTAAATGAAATGTTAGTTGTTTGTATGCCAGAAAATACAGTAAATTTATTTAGAAAAATAGAGACCTGTAAAAGTAATTTATAGGAGCTTGTGATGCTAGTCAAAAGTAAACTGCATTTAATTTTCATGATGGTCAATCTGAGCTTTATCAATCATCTGTCAATAACATTTTGGTTTGAGGTGTTACTAGGAATCAAAGTTGACTTACTGAATTAGAATTAATCTGATCCCATATATTTGTTTGAATTATAAGTCACTAAACTAAATTTAAGAAGTGTGTTTCAGTAAGGCTTTAAAAATCTCCTAAGTGAGCCTGGAGTCAGAGAGCTGTCACTTTATGCTAGAGAATCTATATACATTTTTTATTTTTGGCCCAAACTGGGAGTTGACAGAACTGGTTGGTTGAAGGGCTGTTACTTTTAGGCTTCTGGCAATACTTATTTATCCAAATAAATGACAGTTACCTACACCCAAAAGACTAACAAATATTTTTGTTTCATGAACTCAGTGGAAAAAAGGTACCTTTTATTTCTCACAGGTTTAACACATTTGATAATGACAAATAATATTAGATTAATTGTAGACCTTAAAATTTACAATCAGTAATTCACCTCCTTGTCAGTAGATCTGAACCATTTCAGATTGTTTCAGAAAAATAATTCATTTCTTTACTATTTAAAGTCTAAATGCCTATAGTTTTTGCAAATAATAACACTACTTCAGAATAAAGTAATTTTAAGGATTTTTAGGGAGATTAAGTCATCTGCACTTCGCTATGAACCAAGAATTTCTTTTCACAAAAAAATTAGCAAGAAGGATTTTCGGATAGTGTGCTTTTCACCTTTGCTATGATATCTTGAAAAGTACTGCTTGGGAAGCTGTGCCACAGCGGTCCTTTCACAAGTAGACTAATTTGAAAAAAATAATTAGGGTCGTGGGTTTTTTCATCTCTTTTGAGCAGGGTAGAATTTGTGAGGGTAGATTACATCAGCTTGATTTGTGTTCTGTGGCCACAACCTTATTTTTTCCCTCATGGGAGCAGTGGTTTGCTGGAAATAACTTGCGTGTTTAGAAAACTGAAGTCAGTTGAGAATAAAGTGGAATGTAGTTTTAAGAGGTTTATGCTGGATGCTAGCCCTAAAGATCCTGGCAGTACTGTCTGCTTTCATCACCTCCAAGCCACACGTGTCTCCCAGTGGACGACAACAGCCCGGCAATGTCCTAACCCATGTTTTGGCTCATGATGCCACACGCAGCCACGGTCTGGGCTGCTGTGTGCTGCTCCCGTTTCAGACAGAATCAAACTAGTTATTATTCTGTATTCTTCTCCACTCATCAGACTTTTTTACTAGCAGTTCCCCCCGGCAGGAGTCTGCCTCTGCGTTTAAATTGTACTCCATCCTTTTTGTGCCCTACAACCATTCAAAGCGATAATACTCCCCCTTTCCTCAGTTAAGTTCTTCCTTTATTTTTAGAATGTAACACATGGCTTTCTCTCCTGAGATCCTGTTTACAAACAACTACTGTGCTAACCACGATAAAGCTAAAGGCAATTCAGGCTTTCCCTCACCATGATGCTAATGTTCCTTAAAAGTCTTAGATGTAAAAGATCCAAAAAGATGCTGCAGGTTCTGTTTGTGTTTATCCATTGTTCAGTCTCCCTGCTGGGATTGCTGAAGAGGCTGATGCACGGAAGCAACCGCTGGAACTTTAAATTAAGAAAATAGTAACATTATGACATGGGTGAACCTAGTCAGGTATTTTTAAACAAAGTTTAAATATAGGCAATATATTGCCTTGCATAGAGATGAAATGTTTTTGTCAGCTTTAGGACCTCAAATATATTGTATCACTGTCTTAAAATTTGGAGGTGGGGTGGTTGGGTGTTGTTTTGTTTTGTTCCCCCCGGCCTTGATTGGTTTGTGTTATACCCTCTCATTTTCACTGAATGTTTTCTTCCTCACATATTACGAGCCAAAGTTTATCTAAAAATACTTCACTAATATCTCTTACTGGTTTTAGTCTTACCAAAATCCTTACTGTATCACAGGTTTATCTGGGGAAAAAAAAGTGCATAACAACGCGAATGCCTAAATTTTTGCTCTGTAAGCCAGGCTGGAATTCAGTTGTCTAGAGAATTGCACAGATAAAAACTGGCAGGTAGATTTTGTGTATTTCTTAAATGCCGAGAAACAACCAAAGGACAAACGGAAAACTAATTCTGGATTACTACCTTGTTTTAACCTGAATATCCCATTTCAAGGTAGTCTACTCTATAAGAAGTATCATTGATTTTGGAAATGAGGTTAACTACAGGAACAAAACCACTCATGTCAATGCAGATGGTAAAAAATATTTTCAGTTTAGTAAAATAGCTACTCAAAATGCATTGCTTTTTAAGGTACATACTTAAAAATTCTCTTTTTTTGCTTTGAGACTGTAAAATGAAAGGCGCTTTAATTGCACAAGTATTATGAGGCAGGTAGTGGATTTTTCAGGAACTGTGACAGAAGAGTGGCAGACAGCAGGTGGAAGTCTTTTCCAAGTGATGGACGTAGTCCGGAGTTATTGTTCCCTGGGACAAGTGACGTTTGTTTTCATAACAAGCGGTAGCATTTATCAAAGGCTATTTACTTGCCCAGATGTAAAAAAATCATGACAGTCAATGTAGCATTGCATTACGGTACAGCAATCCAGTTAGGAGGGATACTTTAGTAAGTGCACAAATAGCTGTGACAAGTGGCTTATATGCTAAACGCAATGCTCTGTGAGTGGCTACACACCAAACAGCTGTGTTATGGTGTTGATCTCTGTTAGTTGTACAGATCCTATTTTCTTCTTAAAGTGCTCATGTACTTGCTTGTCTAACCCTGTGCTGGTTACCAGCCTTTTACTGGATTAAGTAATTTGACATGACTGAATATAAAATCATGGGAGATTAGAGGAAATTTGCTTGGTCCTTTTATAACACAGTTTTTATTCCAAGAAGAAGGACTTGATATTTGATACGTGTTTTGAACTGAAATTAATTCCCTGGAAATGAATTTCAGCTTGCTGCTATGAGCTCTGTCTGCTTTACTTTTATCTTCCAATTTGTAGGAAGGCAGTTAGACATTGTAGTCATAAGGGCCATAAACACGGTATGTTAAGAGAAGAGAGAGAGGGAGAGTTGACACACAGACTGCATCTCCAGTACCATCGCTTGAGGCTCTATGGAAAAATAAGCTTGATGTTTTACAGAAGATAGTCTTTGTATATACCAAAAGCATGGTTCTGCAGCCTTCACAATAGCTGATTAGGCTAGTTAATAACTAGGCTTTAATCTTTGAGTCTAACAAGTGGACTTAAT
The DNA here is from genome assembly GCA_013389945.1 of Fregata magnificens. Taxonomy (NCBI): domain Eukaryota; kingdom Metazoa; phylum Chordata; class Aves; order Suliformes; family Fregatidae; genus Fregata; species Fregata magnificens. The sequence continues at coordinate 16,277 of WAAD01027614.1, read as the reverse complement.
AACTAATAACTTTAATCAGTGTTCTTACTGGGAAAAAAGTAATTTTCAGTGTTAGAGAATTTGTTGGAATTGGATCAATTCACTAGATGTACATTTTTACAGGACTTTTTTGGCCAAGTCTCACGGAAGAACTCCATGCAGAGACTGTCTTACATGACCTATCCCACACAACTTATTAAGGAGTAGCAAAGAAGGGCACAATCACAGTCTTTGCTGTAGGGCATTGCAGCTTGCTTCTGCTTTGAACAGTCACAGCACACAGTGCAGCCTGCCAAGAGGCCACTATAATATCTAAGCATACAATTAACTGTAAGAGTGTGAGTAATCTCATCCTTTTTCAGTGAAGCATTTAAGCACGTGTTTATGGTTAATGATTAGGTCCAGATGAAAGCAGTAAGATGATCTATGATTAAAGTTAAACATATGTTTATGTGCTTTCTTGAAGAGGAATGAAATTATTCAAATGCTTTAGCACTGTGGGTCACCTCACAGTACTATATTTTCCAGAATTAGCCATCAGATTCTCCAACGGAGTAATTTAAAAAATGTTCTGTATGTGTGAGGTTCAAATACATTATTCTGAATTCTCTTACCTAGCTGTTTTGGTCTGGATTTTGGTAAGAGTATTTGCACTCTGCCCCTAGAATGAATGAGGAAGAATTGGGCTAGTTGAGGTCCAGACACTAGACTCAGAATCTGACCCTGTAATAGCATACTAACTAAAATATTGTCCACCAACTTCTTCTTTCCAATAAGCACTTTTTGAAAGTGTGATTGGTAGTTGCCTTGGGGTGGAAAAAAGCACACACTGCTTTTATGGGGGACGAGGGGAGAATTCAGGAAAGATACGCTTAAAATCACTTTGGGCTTTGAGTTGTAAGATGTTTTATGTTTAGAAAGTAAAGAATTCAGAATTTTGTCTACATTTTTACATAACAGTTATTAACAAACTATTAGTCTCGGTTTTTCCCACATTCCTATTTTGCTGTACTCATTCTTTCCTAAGTATTTTACTTCACTAAGCTTCCTTTTCTGTTACAAAACATCATAAGACACAGTAAAAAAAAGCATCTTAAAATGGGCACTAAAGAAGTTTGGAGGGTTTTGTTGTTGCTATTGATTGTTACAAACTTCAATTACTTGGGTTTTTTCTTCAGATACCCAAAATAGGTCATACCTTGTATGTGCCAGTTTCTTTCATTGACTGGAAAGAGAATCTGTACTACAGGTTTAGACGTAGACATTTCAGCATTTCAGAGGTCTGAAATCCCACTCTGACAAAAGCTTTATCAACGCTATAGCCAAGGAGGCTGAAGCTAACTGTTTCAGCAACCTTTTTTTCTCCATCCACAATGTTTTGCATAAGGGAGGCTGTATCATATATCACTGCTATTGCATTATATTTGCTACACTCTTCAGTCATCGGCTGTTTACCACTGCTGAAGCAAGGTAGTGGGATCACTAAACTTTTGGTCTCACCTGGTACATTTTTAGGTTATAAAATAGATAAAAGTGAATGTCATCCAGATGAAATTGCAGAAAGGAAAGGGAAAGGGAAACTTGCCATATCTTCAGTTTCCTTGTGTAATAAATATCTAAAAAAAACGAACACAAAATGAAGTGCCGCTATGTTCCCATATGTGTGGGCTGGAAGGAAATGCATGTTAGCAGGTTTCTGGGCCAGGTAACAGCTCCTGATCTACACTTTTTATTTTCACGTATAATGCTACGTAGAGTGGGGCTCAGAATTATATTCCACCTACTAAATACAAAAATAAATCATACTGTGAATGAACTTTCCAAATGGATATTCTGAGGCGGGTTGCTATGTAAATGATGGGGATTTTGAGGGTGGTGGTAAACAATAGGTTAAGGTAGGCGTAGTCCACCCGCCCTAGCAAAAAGTGCACTCTAATTTCTTACTAACACTTCTGGGATCTGTTGATGTTGTGACAACTTTTCCCCAGGCTGCCAGAAGACACACAAGTGACTGTGCCACAATCCCATCCCTAACGCCCTGACATACATGAGGAGCTCCCTGTGTACTTGCCCTATTGGATTCTTTTCTTGGCAGCGTATAGATTATTTTGTTGTTCGGAAGGGTTTTTTTAGTGCTGCTGTGCTGCTTCTAAATGGTATGTAGAAGGCAGAGAGGGGATGCTCACCTTTGGCACTCTATTTCTTGAGCGTTGTCTTTGGCAGACCAAAAGACAGCAAGCACTCTTTGTAACATAGGCAACCAATTAATAAAAAAAAAAGGATGTATTATATGAAATTTTCAAAATGTTTCATTCAAAAAATTCAGCCCTTTTTCTTTGAAACTCAGGTTTATTACTAGCTTGTTAAGAGTACTTTCTTCACTTTGAAATTTTCAGTGAAATATGGCTGATCTTACATCTGATCTTCAAAAGTTCTTTCCATTTGTTTTATTAAATATATTGTCCCTTCTGTAGCATATATAACACAGAGCATTTTTATCCATGTAAAGTGAAGAAAGAAATAGAATGGTGTGAGAGTTACAAAAATTTTTTTCTTGTTTTTGTTCTTGGCATTGTATTCGATAGGATACAGGTTACAAGATATGGGGATTAAAGAGAGGCCTAAACCCCAAACTAGGAATTTCTGAAATCCATGCACGAATTTTCTCCGAAGGCCGGATCTTAACACCAACCCCGCAGGGGTATGATAATCTAGAGTTTTGCTTCTTTACTTATCGCTGTTTATAAATTGGTGAAGGGTCTGCTCTCTGTCCTAGAACAAAACCATCTCTTTGGTGACACTAAACGCAAAACAGATCTCAAAGGGGGTTTTTTTTGTACATAGCTGAGCTAGAAAGAGGGACTAGAGCTCCCTAATTATACACTGGAACTTCCCACTGGTCAAGCCTGAATATTTGTAAAGCCTGTTACATTTCACCAGTTCGAAATCCCTACCAGCCCTTACCCAGGTCTAACCTGCTTCAGAGGCCATCCTCTGTCTTCTGCCTAGTCAGGGGAGAAGGTAGAAGTCAGGGAAGCAGAGGCTGGAAATTTTAAAGGCATCTGACCAACTTTATAATATAAAAATTAAAAAAAAAGTCAAGGGACAAAGTGATAAGTCAATATTTTTAATTCCTTATGCCAGAATATGGATAGGCAAGAAATCTGTAATGGCTTAGTGGGCTCTTTCCCGCAGGATCCCAGCTAGTTCTGCTGCCTTGGTGCACTGGAGAAAACATGCTGCATTAAATAGGTTTGGTGGAAAATGTGTTTTCATTGTGCATCAGTTTAGGATATTAATTCTTACTGAATCACATTCTGTTTTCTGGCTGCATTTGCTGAATGCCACTATTATGTTGTAACACTATTACAGACTTTTATTCTAAGTAAAACTGCTTACACATTCTTTGTGATATCTAATTGGAGACAGATGATGGGAAAAACATATTAGATAAAACTGAATTATGTTGCCAGGCTGTAGACTCTCAGTGTTCATAAACTGAGACAGTAGAAAACAATTTAAAAGCAAAATTCATACTTCTTACAATCGTCAGTTTCCACACTGTTGTCACTTTCAAAATGACATTTCATATTCTGACACTTAAAATTTGACTCACGTTCTTTCCCAAATAAACATAATTTTTAGGTTGCTACTGGGTTTCTTGTTTATTTTTGTGGACCCACTTGTGAATGTTTTCAGCTGAGTATACTTAGTAACACTTTTCCACAGTAGACACCAGTGAATGGCTCCAGAGAAGACAACAGAATTATAATGGGAGCTTTTGAGGCTGAGTCTGCACTGGGAACAGGGATGTGCAGTCCTCTGTCCTGCTGCCTGGGCACGGGCTCCTCTCACATCCAGGGGTTTCCTCACACCTAGGGAGATCGCTCAGCTTCAGGCAAGGATCTCACTGGTAGCCTTCTCATGTTCTTGGAGCCCTCCAGGATTTTTTTCATTCCTCCCAAAAGGTGCTGCTATTGTAGCAGCCAGTGGCCCAGGGCACCAGGAGCCTGCCGGAGCCCACAGACACTTTTGTGAGATTTGGACTCTTTCCTTTCTCCCCTTTCTTTCTGGGGCAATGTAAACCTAGTGTGCTCTCGGGGTCTTTATAGATACAGCTTTTAGGTCAATATTTCTCAGGCTTGTACAAAGAACAAGAACCATTTGGCTAATTTGTCCTCCTGTGACTTGAGAGCATGCAACCCTTCAGCCCACCTTGAGATGGAGAAGTCAAGGCATGCCAAGATTTGGATTTGATAGCAGCAGCTCAGCTCCTCCAGGGCAGGGAATGGAGAATTTACTGGTAACAGGTATTTACCTAACAGGGGAACTGTCAGTAATCAAAGACAATTAGCAGTTCATCCAGCTCCTGTAACCAGCTGCACTTCTAACCCACAGTCACAGCTCCTTTGCACTCCTGGTCCCTGAAGACCTGGCTGCTGCTTTCTTACCCAAGAAGCATCTGTGTTTCTGTCTAACCTGGGGACAGGCTACTCCATGTAATTTAATAGTGCACTAATGTACAAAGTTGATCTATGTGTGATGGGGAAATGAAATAATCTGTCTGGCAGATTATAAAACATGGGATATGTGATATGGAGTTTATGTCGCCTTGGTTAGTGGTGAGATTCATTCTGTGATGTCTCCTTGTAGAAAAGTGTTACCGAGACATCTTATTCAGCAGAAAGGTGGTTAATATAAAATCACTCCATGAACGCTTCAGAATGAATTTGAATGAGCAGGCTGAGCCGATGCTGGATCAGCACTTTATCTTATATGACTGTATTGATTTTGATCCAGCACTGTCAGCTTTAAAGCCAGATTTATTTACTGTCAAGCCACAAACTTCAAAAGCTATCTTTAATTGAAGGGAAGTTTAATGTGATATATGCGGAAGAAAAATCATTGATCAAAGTTGTCTTACATTTGGTCTATGAATGGAAGAAATGTTGTAGTAGAGGCTCCTAAGGCTCGGTCTTCATTTATTTGTACTTATTTTAGCCCATTCTCCCCCATACCCACTAGAGGAAAGTTCTGCCAGGATTCCCTCTGTGGTTTATTTAAAACTGTAAAATCTGCGGCAAAGAGCATGTCACACGTAAGCCAAACACCGTTGTTTAATTTAAGGAAGGATTTCTGGGCTAAAGAGGCAGATCTAGTTAGAGAAGAGGAAGATGGGCCTGAGGAAGAGCAGGGGCTGGAAGAGAACAACCTTGAGGAATACGTGTTGGTATTGGGAAGATAACAGCACAGAACCAAAGAGAAGAAACGAAGAAGAAAATCTCAGTCTTATAGCCCTGGCTTGCCGTTTTATTCTGTCTGCCTGTTAACTAATTAATGTAAATCAAACTAGGGAAGAGAATTTTTGAAAAAGAGCAAAACACAAGTTCCTATTGTGTCCTGTGTGTTCCTACTCCTACTTATGTTTTGTATTTTACTGTTATGCTTCTAATGCTATAATTGGTAGGAATCTAATTACATTGCATGAAGCTGTGTCTTTTTGAAGGAGTAATTTACATTTAAACTCTTTTGGAGTGTATGCGTTTTGTCTTTGACGTCCTTTGATTAGTAATTGCAACTCTTGTTATCAAATGCTACATTTAAAGCAAAGCACATTCATATGTCTCTGCTTACTTATATTTTCTGGGCAAGTCTTCTACATGGTGAAACGTTGTATTACTTGTCCTATTAAGGTAACATAAATTACTTTTTAAAATATTGTCCTGTTTTTTGACAGTTGAATACAAGAACTTCAAATTTATACGTTCATTACTGACACAGATGAATGTGAACCCATTGACTTTGGGCAGAAAAAAAAATCTGATTTAAAACATTGTTATGGGTATGCAGATGCTCTCTCTTCCTGTGCTGTTAGAATGGTATATTTACTAGCTGTACAACTTTACGTACATAACTATCAACAAACAATGTATTGCGTATGGATATTGCAAGAGTGTAGGTTCTTATTTCTCCTTCCTTCTAACTGGGGAGCAGAGTGGTGTCTCAAATCAGAAAAGGTTTGAAAACCTTACCTTGCCTGTTATGACTGCTGAGTCCCTATGTTTCATGCACCCTAAACATCACTGCATCCATACTTACCTTGTCTCTGCTTCAGCTCATTCTTTTAAACTATTATTATGAAAAAGATACTTACATTCATGAACTTTTATTTCCAGGTTATACTTCTGTTTCCAGAAATTATATTTCTGTGTGTATTACATCTCAGTGTTTCCAGATTTTAGGTAAAGTCAGTATATGAAGCAAATGTTGTACTTCATCTACTATTTTGTTAAATAGTCCTTATTTTTATAAAGAAAAACATAACTTGTTTAACATTCTCATCTTCTGACATGAATGGGCTTTCTGTGTTCTTACATGATAGAAAAATTGTGCAAAAAACTAGTATTGTAACACTGAAATATATCATTAGCCATTTTAGTGCTCACCTAACATTTCCCTACTTTTTATCAGGAGGTCCACGTAAACGCCAAATGCTGGAAAATAGTTTCTGAAAAGCATGGCTATGTTTGTTTACTCTGTCAGAAGTGACAAAAAAAATGTTGCCTGAACTTTCTCAAAACAGCAATTTCAGAATTGGATTCCTCGGAGAACAAAACATTCATTTAATATATTACTGCATTTTCACCAGGACTTTGTGCTTCCAGATTAATTTACATTTTAAATTGCCCTGAAAGCATTAATTTACTGAGCTAACATGGGAAGTACAGACGAAAGAGCTATTTAGTTTATAAATGGTACCATCTAGTTTCAATGTAGGAATGCTTAATGACTTTAAAATATATAAAGACTAATTGTCCTACAGATTTTGTAACCAGTCATGTTAGTAAAGTTCAGTTGTACTATTTGCAACATTAACTGTTATGTAGATGATAAACATGGGTCAGCCATAGAAGTAACACTGATGACTTCGAATGAAATCAACCGAGTTGAAAACTGCTGTGGCAAAATTAGTCAACTCATATTAAAAAATGGTCAAATGTTAGAACAGCTGTGAAGAACAAATTCATTGTAATGCTTGTATGTATATTTAAAGTTTGAAAAGATGAACATCAATTTGAAACTTTTATTAATTTTTGAAGATTGAATTATGGCTACAGCCGAGATGTTAGTGTGCATTTCTAAAGTATAATTTTTTGGAATTCTGGTGCAACTCAAATAAATTCGAGTACATAAATAAATTAATCCCAAATGATGATGATGATAGTTTGCTTACATACTAATATTTTTGCTCCTCGTTACTTTAGTTCCTTCTCCCATCTCTGCTGTGCACTTTTAGTGTATGAAATATTTGCTCATCTTTGATCCATGTAACTTTTTTGATGGCAGCACACAAATAATCATTCATTGTTGGATCTTATTAATCATCAAGGCAAAGAGTAGAAGAATAAAAATTAAATCCCTTACTACAGCAAACTCAGTGGCAGAATTTCCTGTAAGAAACTCCCAAGTTTACAGAGGCTAACAGACTCAGTACTAGGGCAATATATTAAAGTCCTCATATCTTTATTTTTTATTTTTTATACCGGTTTTGCTTGTGCTTCCAACCCTCTCTGTCCTATGGTGGGTGGTATGATCTGGTGATTTGAACTGGGAAGCAGGAAGCAAGTTCTTCTGCAGACTGTGCCAAAAATGTCCTTTACTGGAACTTTAAAAATGAATTCATCCTATTTTTTAAAGGATTGAAGGGTGTAATAGCATTAAAGTCCCCAGATATCGTACTCTGTAAAATACACGATACACAGTGGGGAAAAAAAAAGTCATTCTAAAAATACTTGGAGATAGTATGATTTCTGAGGCCAGGCAGGTCAGAACAGTAATGTGAAGGCTCACAAATGGTTTTATCATTTTTCCTTTCATGTGCAAACCCAACAAAACATTATTGTGCATTTGCAGCTTTGGTATTCTGAAAATATGGAAAACAATCAGATAGGCCATTTTGCCCTTAAAACCACNCTTGAGTTTGGGGCTCTGAAAGCTGAAGTTAAATGAAAACTGTTTTGTATTACAGGATAGTCCACATTTTGTTCTGGTCCCTCTCTGTCATATCTCAGATCATAAAGATTGCTTATGCCAAAGCTTGTATTTAAATGACAAGCTCTGTCTGCAGCAAGGAAATCTCTGCTTCAGTATACAGCTGGCTTCATGTGTTTGATTGGAGGCTTTTCTACTTCGACGGATAAACTCTATGTGAAAATTTTGCTCAATAATTGATGCAAGTAAATATGATATAAAGCTTTATGTTGTTAAGAAACATTGCAGTTACATGCAATGCCTCTTTCCCATGGAAGAAGTTATCGTTAGGCTGGCCTTTTTTATGCTAATTTCTAGAGTGCTCTGTGGGAATGTTTTTTTAAATTCGTCCATAACAGAGCAGATGTCAGAGCTATGCCTAGCCATTAATAAAATCTGCTGGGAGAAGAGGCAGGTTTTGTAACAAACTTTTGGATGGCAATCTCCATCATATCAGAAAATCAAAGTGAGATTTGGGTTTAATCTATTTTCTTTGGACAAATATTTGTATATAAATTTAAAAGAACCTGCAATATTTATAAAAATAGCATGATGATTTGTCTGAATTTCACTTTGGTTTGTCTGCAGTAAAAATTTTTTAATCATGCTTGTTTCTGATGAGCAAGAGTATCTTAAAGATATAATTTAAATTTATGGGTATGGATACAGAGGCAAGTTATAGATCAACTTTGTTAATTGATTAATAATAAAGAGAAAAAGAAATTGCGCCTATAGGTGCATATATTCCCTTTGAAATTTGTCCCCAACTTCATGGACGTAGTAGAATTGTGTGATTTAAAATGTAAGCTTACATTGAAATTGTTTTGATGAAAATGTTTTAGGTATTTGTAAAATTATATACTAAATCGTCCCCAGTTGGGTCTGAATGTATTATTTTTAATTATGTATTTATTTATACTATTTTTTATTTATTTATTTGCTATGAGTGAAGAATCCCATGCAGCTGGTGTGGTTCTCTCTAATTAGGAGTGCAGCAGATAGCAAATGGTAAGAACTGCTCTGTTCTCCCCAGCCACAGTGAGGATGTTGTTGTGTAAGAATAACCTGTCCTGAGGTGTCCAGCCACAGCAGACTCCCTGCGTTACTCACAGGTATGATTAATCACTCAAGTAAGCAGATAGGTTCTTGCTGGTTCTTGTTTCCCATACTTTTGCTCTGAACAGGTCTTTTTTTCAGGGAGTTGTTTCTACATCCAAAATTTGCTGAAAACACAATCAATCAGTGAGACTTATCAAAGTTTGGGTCTATAGTTTCTTTTCCAGGATGTCTGGTGAGATGAAGGTTTTAATATAAATCCTTTTTAGTTTTTGGTGAAAGAGGGCTGAGCGTATCTAACACCTTTTCCTCACAGAGACAGCTTTTGCTGCTTGCTTGGGTGTGTAAGGATATACCAAGCCTCTAGGAAAGAAGGCTTTGATAATGTCTCAGTTAATATCATTAATAAAATATTATTATGCAGATATATTATGTTTCCTTCCTGTTTGCACTGTAGCTGCAATGTGTAACCTTGAAGGATAAATCACCTATTCAAAATTAAAATCGTTGTCTTCATGATGAAAGCATTTTCTCCTCTGCACCTTGACAGCCAGTGCTTTAGTCTCAGTAGATTACTGACCTTGCCACCCAGGTGTGCTAGTGGTGTGTTTAAACATTTGAACACTTGTAGAGGGAGGCCTGCTATACATGTTGCCAAAACAGCCCAGATGAAGTTGTTGATGACCTTTATTACATCTTTGACTTATGGCCAAGCTGCTGACCAGCCTCAGCCCTGCCTTGGGAGCAGCTGTGCAAGAGAGAGATTGAGAACACCTGGGAGCAGGGCAGGGTGCAGGGCAGGGTGGGAGCGTTGCTGCTGACCTGCCTCTGTAGGAAACCTGCTGGGGAAGGAGAGTGGGGGCTGTTGGCCTCTCTTAAGGAAAAATTAAAACTTGGATGACTAAGGGCATTGGTGACCTGGAGCCTTGACCTAGGGAAAGGGTTCAGGATAGGTAACGTGACTTGTGGATTTGGAGACATCTTTCACCCTCAGAGGGATGAACTTGCCAATTTAAAAATATGTATGAGATTACTGATGGTGTTAAAGCTGCTGTAGCAGCCCTGGCAGAGGCTTACATTGCAATTTGAGCATGAAAGAAGAGCAGCCTGTGGATCCTGTTGTAAGTAAGGGTTATTTTCTGTTGTGGTGGTGTCATTTATTCTCTTGTTATAGCTGTGCTCGTGCAGTGACCCACAGGCTATGTTTTATGACACTTTATTTGTCCTTCAGCCTTCTTTCCTTGCAGATCTTTTATGCTGAAGTGAGGTCTGGATGAATTGTTGTGGCAATGGCAGTAGGTGTTCATTCCTCATGCGTAATGTGGTAAATGCGAATATGGGCCTATGCCTGGAGGGGGTTACAGTGCAAGAGAGATGATAGCAGGAAAAAGCAAGTATTTGGTGCCAGTCACGTAATCCACTGCCATTTAAAACCTGTGGATTGTCCCAGAAACAAACTGTCGTCCCTGGCAGTAGCAGTAAGGAGAAAACTAACCGTGGGTGCCTGTGTCTGAGTAGAGGAAGCTGCTACCTCTGGCTTGCTACCAATGCTTTAAGTATAATGAAGACTGATGGTTGTGTTCTGCCTTCTTACTAGTCCCGTTGCTCTAGCGTTACGTGCCTGTAGTAGACAGCTGTTAAAATGTCAAACGTGACTGAAGGCGTGCTGCACAGCTACTGCAGAGTTACTTTTGATAGCAGGTTAGGAAAATTCGGGACCTACTATGTCCTGCTGGGTGCTGGTGTAGAGGCTTTATTTTAAGTTGTGTAACACCATCTAAATGCAGCTCAAGAGATCACTAACACTGAATTATCTTCATGATGCTGGGTAAATATCGAAGTTTGTAAAATATAGAAACTAGTGGGTGTTGATACGTGTAAAACCTAGTAAACTGCTAGGAAAATATTTTAATCTCCTTTTTTTGTGTTGATTTGTTCATAAATATTAAAATATTACCATAGTACTCCTCTTCACAGTATCTGAAGTGGTGAAGAGATTTACTGTACAGAGCCTGAATCTATATGTGTTATTGGTGAAAGCTTTGTAGCTGCTTTAACTTTCATGGACGAGTCTTCCATCTCTGGGACTCTCCCTCTAACTTCTGCCCAGCCACAGTGTGCTTCAGTTTAAATATGATCTGTGAATGTAGAGATGTGTGACCGCTGTCGCCTTACGTGATCAGAAGCATATGTACCACCTTCTGTGGTTGTGGATAAAGCTGTTCACTTCCTTATTCAGCATAGCTTTGTAACACATTTTAAATGTAACTTTATGTAATTCACATGAAGAGGAAGCTCTCTTGTATGTGGATCAGGGATACAGTTTTGTCCGCTGGTACCTGGAAGTTGGGGAAAAGAAGTAAATGGAAAGGCTTGGATCAAGCTTGCAAATTAAGGGCTAGTTTTTAAGCTAACGTACAACACTCAGCTAAGGTACCTGAAATGGAGTAATCCTGGGAAAGAGAGATATACGTTTTATTTTTGAGCTGCAGCTTATTCTCTGCTGCTTTTTCTGAGTTTTAAAAATGGCTATTTCTACGCAGAGAGCTGTGTAACAGGGATAAAATCGTATCTTCACTGGAATTGAATGCTACAGAAGAGCTATCCTTTGTACAAAGCCAGTAAGGTTCCAATGTTTTTTGGTTTTAGAGAGAAAAGAAAATGTGTTTACATTTCCCTATATGAAGTTTGTGTCTTTCCATTTTTCTTCTCAAGGTAACTTGTTCAGGTGTGAAAACTTCTCAGGTATGCTTTTAATCCAGAGCAGAATAAATTACCCATGCTTGTAGAGAAAAATAGGAGGCTCAACCAAGTTATTTGGTTGTGTTCCTTTTTCTACACCATCAGAGTGTGAATTTAAAATTTATTTTGCTTAGCTGACAACTTAAATCCAGAAAAGCTTTCGTAATACAAGATTCATTCTACTGTATGGCTCAAGATTTGCTCTACTATGAATAGTCTACCGTAAAAATATGCATGACTTGAGGAATGAAGCAGAAAAATTGATCAAGAAGATATTTTTATAAATGTTCTTTATAAACTCTATTTTTGATGTAAAAGCTTCTAAACGAATGAGAAAATCCTGAAATGTGGCTAATACAATGCTATACTAACGTTCACGTTTTGTGAAAGTAGGTTTTACAAACTGAATTTCTCTATGTCCTCTCTTCCCCCCCTGCCCCGCTCTATCCAGTATTTTTAACTCATATGTGATACCTGAGACGTCAGGGGAAAATGAGTCATTGGAAAGGCTATAGAGGATCAAACTTGCAAATTAAGGACTAGTTTATGGTGTAAGGTACAATCTTCAGCAAGGGCAGTTAAAACAGAGTAATCCTGGGAAGCACTTGAAGAAAAACATTTCTGAGTTGCAATTTCTTCTCTGCTTCTTGTTTCATTTGAGGTTGGCTAAATCAAATCACTGCTGGGAATAGATTATGGAGCCTCTCCTACCAGAAAAAGACTTTCTAAGCTCTGCTTTCATTGTCTGCTGTGCACTGACAGAAAACTACTGGTATTTATGTATTCCTTTCCTGGGATTCAAATTTTACATATGAAATCTAGATGTATAGTGACTTCCCCTCAACCCCCCCTTATTTGGACAAGTAGAAAAATAGTTTGCTAGTAGGTTTTGGGGAGATTTTGGGGGTCAAGTAAGGACAGAGAGTATGAGTGAAAAGCATGGGGTTTATCTAAAGTTTGGAGTTTTTCAAACACTGTAAGTTTATGAAATGCAAACACAGATTAAATGTATCTTCCCTGTTTTTATGAGTATTTAAAATTGGTTAACTCTACAGCATATATTTAAATAATATGAAAAAATAAAATCCCTCCTGGAGCGCAGAGATAATAACCAAATGGATGTGTCTAATATCCTGCATAGTGTTCAGTATAACACCATAATTATTAAATAGAGAGAAATGGATGCCTTAAGAACCCATCTTGTGTGCCCCATGCTTCACTAGATCTCACAGGCCTGTCTTGTAAATGCTAATTAAAACTATATTGCAATAAAGAGAAACATTGCAATAGAGAGACGTGATTCAGTGCTAACAAGTACCTGTTAATGTTACTACTTGTTTACGATGGAGGGATTTAATCATAATCTAATGTAGTATCTGCGCTATTGAACACATCCCGTAGGAGGCATGCCTATCTTTGGAAATCATGAGGAACTAGCAGTTAACTTGATACGAACATGCACTTTTCTTGAAAATGGGTACCATTTAACTTGATTCCAGAGGCGTTTTCAGACCAAGTTGCTGTATGTAGATTGCATGCCAATGCTGATATAGACTGAAATCTGAGATACTGCCTTTGTGAAAGGAGTGACATTCTCTAGCGCTTGGCCTGTGCTTAAGTGGCGGTTCAGATTAGAGTGACTTTGGGATGGTTTTCTCTGGTAACTGGAGAACAAGTGAACTGCTTAGGTGACAGCTTAGACACAAGGGTTCGGGTGAGAAAAGTCATCTAACTTTGTCTTGCATTAATTAAAAAAAACCTGCAATGGCTAATGTCACTGAAAAGAAGCATCATTTTTTGGAGCTGTCAATACCAAATAAGTAGAACAAGTCAGGCTTTTTGTTTAAAATTAATTTTTCATCAAAATAGTTTGGAACATGACTCATGCTGCTGAAGTTTATGTACATATTCTCTGTACCCTGATCTAGAGTTCAGATGTTTTTGCCGTATGTGTTTCTGAGCTTCATAGATGCACCTATGCTTTCCTTGTTTAAAATAATCCTTCCTGTACTTAAAATAGGCATAAAAGTACCCCGAAGTGTTTAGGAGAATATGTGTGTGGATGTAAATGGCCTGTTACAAGGGACTGTAGAAGACAGAGGAGCTTTTTGTTCCTGATCCTAAAGAAGGAAGACAATATAGTGCTGGATGAAATAAGTGGGTAGTCTCTAAATGTTCATGTTTTGTAATTATACAGTTGAGAGAGATCAGCATCAAAACCTCTGACGGTTAATATTCCCAGTTCAAAACATCTTTCTTAGATAGCAAAGATCGAGTCATTAGTTTGGCTATTGACTTCTGTAATCCAGGTTTTCAGTATTCTTTTCAACTTAAACTTTCCAGACTGTGATTTTGCTGTTCTCTTCTAGCTGTTGCTATCACAACTATAACAGTTATCATGTAGCTGCTGTAATATCACGTGCAGAAAGTTTAGGCTGTGTTTCTGCAACAGAGAATTAATGTAGGCAAAAGTAATTGGACTGAAGTCAGTTACTCAACAGTGTATCTCGTATGTTTCATATTAAAAGCTGTGAGGATCTGGCTTCAGAAGTCAATGAATATTGTAAGCACTTTAATTCTGTCTGTAATTGGAACTACATGGACATTTATTCCTAGCCTCTAAATATAGAATGTAGCTGCTTGTAACATCCAGGTGGACATGGCAACTTAAGAAGTCCTTTTAATTTTGCAAGAAATTTCAACTTTATGGGAGTTTCTTTTTGACAACTATAGCTCAGTTTTCCTGCAACTCGTTTTAATAGTCTTGCGTTTTGCTAATAAACGTGTTGACTGGCTGTTCCATTAGTTACCAAGGTGCATATTTAGAAAAACCTACGGAAAGATTATAAAAAGGATAGAGGAATTTTCCAAGTCTTGTTCACCACCAGTTGGGTAATGGCAAGTGGTCACATGTAATAGGTGAACCATCAGTCATAGTGATAGTAAAGTAAACTTAAATATCCGCCATAAACGGGGTTTCTGTGGCATAGAAAATAGTGATACTAAAAATATGGTCACAGTTCAGTCACAAAAACATAAAAATCTAAATGCAAGACAATGTGATCTTAAATCAAGGAAAAAATCAAGCAATGGTACAGAATGTGTGCTGTGGGATTTTGCTTTATTTTAGTTCTGAGAGTTCTGCCTTTCTACTCCTGCAACCAAAGTTTTTGCGTAATCTTTCAAACAACACCAGCCATGCTGTTCGGATATTTCTGCTAGTCACAATTTTTTTTCCCCAAGTATTANTTTTCTTTAAAGGGGTTTAGTGGTTTAATGTATGACTTTTCTTTACAGGGCTGCATCTTATTTCTTAACTGAAAAATTGTGCTTATAACTAATATGGATGCTTGAGTCACTGATTTCAGTTTCATAGTTCAGCCCTCATTTCAACTATCACAACTATTTGTGAGTTTTAATCTTTTTCCACAAATACTCATTTTTAAAGACCAGTTCTATACTGAAAACAATTATATAAAAATTAAAGCAGTATTTTATGTGTAAGCAGTACAAGAAAATTGTTAGTAAAAGCAAATGAAACCTGAAATCTTGCCTTCTTTAGCTGCCATTACTATTTAACAAAAGCACAGCTTTACAGTCAGCTGTTCTTAATCAAACCTGATAGGTGTCCTTTTCCAATATGCTGCATCATTCAGTGTACATAGACAGGGAACTCCTTATTAATTTTTAGCCGTAAATTTTTGATAGCTTTTTAACTATCTGGGAGAGAGAGAGGGAGAACACAGGCTAATAGAGGAAGGTTGTGAGTGAAGTATGGAAGGATAGTCTTGTATAAATTCTGACTGCGTGATACTATAGTGAAGAGAAGTAGACTGGAACCAACTGCAAAATATTAAGCATTTCTGGGCAGTGCCTGATTTGTTGTCTGCTTTCCATAGGAGACTTCAGGACCAAGTAAGCTAAGAGCGTCATTTACTGTGTGGAATAGAAGTGCTGGAATGGTTAGGCAAAATCCCAATATAGTAGTATTTTTCCATCTAAAATGTATGGCTTACGTAGCTGACTTCTGCTATAGCTGCTTTAATGCTATTTCTATTGCCCATTTTTACACCTCCTGTTGCGGGGCAGGGGTTCTGCTAAAGGAATGAACCACTGACAACCAAAACTTGAACAAGATATACTTAAATCCTTAGGCTGCCATGCAGAGAAACTATCCGGTATAAATTCTCTGTAGTTACTTGCTCTTGCTGTATTGCTTCTGATACCATGTTCTTGGCTGTGGATGATGGCACTCACCTCTTTTGAGCATAATAGCTGAGTAGGTGTAGAATGTGCAGCAGTGGCAGATTCAAAGAGCATTTTCTGTAAAGCAGTGTAATAAAATATTTACAAGATTTGATGTAATGAACTAGGCAATTTTGTGTGAATTGTACTGTCTTTAGTTGGTTAGAACAGGCAGCCTGCAAGCATTTACAGAAGCTCCTTTAGCATAGTTTCAAAATCAGGTT
>WAAD01027595.1:45927-64320 GCA_013389945.1 Fregata magnificens | reverse complement strand
GTCAGAAGTGCAGTTTTTTCCATTACCAGATGGGAAGAAATTAAGAAGATTGATAAAGCGTCTTCACGGTATCTTATGTAGCAGTTTTATCAGCGTTTGAACTGATCTAAAGGTTCTCTGCTCTTGAAAGGTTTTGGTCATTCTTTCTAATTCCTGATCCTGGCTCCAGGGTCCAGCCGCCCCCTTACACTGGGTCTGGCACCACTAGGTCCCTTGTTAGCCAGTTCTCTCACTAGCCCCAGAGAATACTATCTTCCTCTCAAAAATTCTGTTTTGCTGGGTTAGTTGGTGCTGCATAGTGAGTTGAATCAGCTCACTGAGGGGCCTAACAAGCCCTACACTTAGCAAAGAAGTCCCTGGCCTCCTATTCCACGGGCAAAAAAGCTACATAATGTTTCTGGACACCGCTTCTGCAAGCAGCGTAAGTTCATAGTCAAAGATGCTATCCACATACCTCAGAAGAAGAAGGAAANCTGATGATGATTAAAGGAGTGGTAGTTTAAAAATATCTAGTGAACCTTTTTGACACTTTCTAAAAACCATGACAAACAAACTTGTACGTTAAAGTTAACATTTCATGGAAAAACTTGTAATACGTGGGGAAAAAATCTTGATTCTTTCTTTTTTTGGGGGAAGGATGTTAAAAACCATAGTTTTATACCGATTGTTTTTCATCATCTAAGGTGTCTGTTATCTTAGTTTTTAGCTTTCCTGAATTAAAGCCTGTGCATTGTTCTCTAGGTAATGGAAAAGTGTGCATGTTATTAGAGTACAGGATAAGGCCATGGTCATGCTCTACAGAATTGTTAAAATGTCTCTTAGATCTTCATATTTTAATCTTTCTTTTCTCCATTTTTGCTTTGATTTTTTTTAAATAGAATTTAAACCCACAAATACTAGTCTTTTACTTTTCCAGATGGATGTTTCTAAGATCATAAAATAATTTAATGTATGAGTTAAAAATGAGGGAAATGGGCTCCAAATATGTTGTAGTATTTGTTGCTACTTCTGTATTTATGATAACTTTAACTTAGGGGCCACTTTGGATATTATGGTAAATGCCACATTTTTTTATGGTGCTTCCTGGACTAACATATGGATTTAAAAAAATTATTCTCAGGATAAAAGTTTTTTGTCATTATTGAAGGAATTACAGTATAATGCCTTACACGTACATGGAAATTAGGAAACGCTTTCTGTAGCTAGGGATTAACATTTCATTTCAACTCTGAAAATCTGAATCTTTCAAATATTGGTTAGTTTTCAAGTCTAAATGGAAACTTGTTAATTTAAGTACTGTGAAAATTAGTGTTTGCAGTTCTTTTTTTATGCAGTAACGTATGCATGGAACTCATTTGCATCTTTTCAGCTTTGCTATACAAGTGGATTCTGCAGTGGAATTTTGAAGAAATCACATGACCGATGAAATTGTTCTTAAATATGCAATCCTACATTCAAATTTCACTACAGAAATTTATGATTTTTATAGCAATCAATATCTGTGCATGACAAAAATTGAATAGTAACAGCAAATGGTCTTCTGATACAGGGAAGGTCCAACAGATAGATATGTGGGGAGGGGAAGGTGGAGAGTTTTTAATCGATAATTTGGAGGGGTTTTTATATGACAGTTCTGACAGCCCCATTCAGGGAAGAATGATGCTCAGTTGATAAGCTGGGGAAGCCTGACTTGAACAAATGTCCCTTTCCTTTTGAAGGGGGTGAAAGTAAGACACATTGCTTTATTTATATATCTATCTATATCTATCTGTATCTATATCTCTCTAGGAAAGCTTTGCAAATTTCTGGGAAGTTTAATTATTTAAGCAGTTCAGCAGAATGTTCCTCTGTGAAGTTGTACAAGAACCTCTTTGGAGTTGGTTGCAGCTTGCTTTTTTCAGCATTTCAAAGCATTTTCTAAACTATATCAATTTGGCTGCACAAGAGGAAGAGGAGACTGGACTCAACATTAATTTTTATTCTGGAAGACTTTAACTAATATTGTGTCAGTTACTACCTACAAAGTTGGTTTGGCTCTAGCATATCTCAAAGAAGGTCTAGATTTTAAAGCAGTGTGATGCATAGTGAAATAGTGCATTATGTATCAGGACTAGTTTTTTCCATTCTGATGTTATGTTTTTAGAAACTTTAATGGTCTGGAAAAGCTAAATCACAAAATAATAATTAAAAAAGGTCTGGAATTTGAAGCTAAACCAAAAGAAACCACTCTCAAGACATGGTTGTTTTAGTACCAGAAAACCTCAGATTGGATTTGGTTTACACAACCAAACTACGTGCTTTTTGTCATTACCCTCCCATAGAGTATTCTTTGTTGTATGGGATCGATCCAGTTATTGTGAACTCTGCTGCCTGTCTGTAGGATTGCTGTTAAAGTAAAAACAAGTAGAGTAGTGCACAGCAATGCTCTTTATTTAGGTATGACAAGAAGTAAAAAGAAAAGTGAAGATAGCGCTTGCCATATATTTCTCTCTCCAAAACAGTTTGGTTATTGCAAAAAAAATTAGTAATCTGGCTTTTTTTGGCCAGTGAAAGTTTTTGCAATTTCATTGCATCGGTATGGAGCAATGTAGGAGTGTGATTAATTAAAAATAACAGATATAGATAAACAAAATTAAAGTAAGTCCTTCAATGTTGCAGGCGGGTAGGACGCACTCTTACTTTTCAGCACCTCTAGCTGTGTGTTGCACTGGTTCTGCACTGGTACAAGTACCAGACGTGAATGAGTAACAGTTTTAGTTGCTTGACAATTATTCGTCATCTTGAATGAGGAACTCTTGTTTGTTACTAAAAGAAAGCGAATGAAGAGCCCTTTTTCCCCAGATTTTTTTTCAATATTTAGGATATAAATTTTAGCTTTTCCTGCTTTATTTTTTTTTTTTTTTAAATTACTTGAAAGACTTTTATTTTTTTTTCTGTTTGATAATGGAAAAAATCCTCTCATAGATACACAGGAAATGAGGTTTGTGTAGCTTAACATCTTCAAATTCTTCAGTATATAACTATATAGATTTTAATTAGAATGTATGCATTTAATATGTAGTTTTCATGGTGTAATAGTAAAAGACTGGTGAAATGAAAATTCCTTTAGGTCTGTTTGGGAGGACGCGATACATTCCTTAAGATTTCTGTGTACGTTTTACTTTTTGCCATGTAGGCTTCACAGCCACTACTTCTTGCTCCTTGAGCAGCTACTCCTGTGCAACAAACTCTGGTTGAAATACTTCAGTCTTATTTAAGTAAGTTATCTCCCTTTTATTGAAGATGGGTGTTTCACCTGGTGTTCTGCCTCTTAAAGTGGTTGTAGGAGAAGGAAGACTTAAGGGTTGATCCAGTGGTTTAAACAAAGATTGGGTGTTGGGGAAAAATATCTTCTGTTCCCAGCTCTGTTGCACGCTTGCCAAAATGACTTGGCCAAGTCACAAATCTGTTTAATCTGTTTTTAAAAATGGGGATAATGCTTCATGGGCGGAGGCAGGGAGGATGACGAAATTTCAGTGCTCTTTTCTAGCACTTTTTATCAAGAGCTGTGCCTTGCCTTTTAAAATTAATTCCTTGAGTTTTGGAGTGGCTTACTTTGTCTGCAGTGCAAACACCCGTGTTCTCTCCCTTTCCGACTTGCCTCCCCTCTCCCTGTTTTTGAGGACTTCTGGTTCTGTTTTTGCCAGTGCTCCAGGCTTTCTTACATACACTGTTCCTGTGTGAATGCTACTATCCCTAAACTTTGGTGTGCCTAGGAGTGCAGGGAACACCAGATCTAATGTATTATGTTGATGAGTGTTCAATACTTCAGTGTTTTGTAATGGAAGATGTTACAGAAATGTAGAGCAGTATGTTTGGTCAATTATAGTCGAGACCTTGAAAGTAGTATATATGGGAACATATAAATGCCTTAGTTATTTACTAGTACACGATACATAATTGCCATTACTCTGACAAGATTTATTCCTAGTGTAGTTTCTAGGACGTGTACATCTTTAGAGCGGTAGAAATTTTGTGAGGAATGCTTGACCTAAATGGTCATAATCCATTCTGTTAACAGTATCTGCAGTCAAAATAGTGATTTTCTTGGTCAAACTAAAAGGTCCCAGGTTAACCAAACTTTATTCTGTTGAAAAGCATTGAGTATGCACTCTTGTTTACAAACAGAGTTCTGCACTTCCTTTTATGACTAGTAACTTCTGGAAGCTTATTTTTCTCTATTAGTTCAAATTTCAACCTTTCAAAGGGAACGGTTAGAACAATTGCGTAATAAATTTTTTTTTTTTATGTAGTAAGTACAATACAGCTTTTAAGTTAAAGTGTTGTGATGGTTTTACTTTACCTTTTTGAAGAGAGATTAGACTGTGAGATGTCTTAAACTTACTAAAACATCAGCAAACTTCTACATTTCGGCTAGAGGAGTTTCCTGCTGGGTATAGTAAATTAGCTGGAGATACCAGTGGCTCCTGGTCGCAGGTAAGCGGACTAATTACGTGGCTGGGAACAGAACTGGTGCAAGAGGCAGGGAAGAGCCTGCCCGGTTTGGCAATGCTGAGCTGTTACGTTGCTGTATCCCATGAAAGCATCCCCAAGATCAAGCTTTTATTGCTAAGAGCCCGGTTGGTACCTGTGCTTCAGGAATCTTCGCTTATATTTTTCATTACTTTACGAAATGTTGTTTGGAGTGGGTTTCATTTTGCTTACTGTTGGGGTGTGTGTGAGTGAGAGTGTATGTGCGTGTCTACACCTAGACTCCCTCTAAATTCAATGAAAAACAGGCATCCCTAGACCTGATTGCTCCAAACCGATTTAGGCTTTTCCCTTCTATGGGATGTGCACCATTCAGCGTCTGTTCATTTTCACTCACTGTAAAGATAGATGACTAACACAGTTACAGGTTTACACTTGGAGAAATTAATCCCATGCTTCATGTTTGCGTGCTATACCCTTTCCTTCTCTATACTGTTGTTCCTTTATCAGTACAGTGACAATAGTTGCCATATATTCTGATGAAGACTTTAATTTGGTCTGGTTTTTTATTCCTGGACAGATCTGCACTTGCATGACTATCTGACTTGTTAAATCACGTCTGTTATTTTCATTCACTTTTATCCTTCTGCACTTTCCTGCTGCCCCTTACAACAGCCCGTGATGTGAGAACTTGGCATGGTCTTAGAAGAATAGCTCAGGAGGAGTGCTTCTTGAGGAATATTTTCCAATAACAGTGTGTGTGTTGTAGATTAAATAGTTGCTTTGCTTTGCGGCCTTTCAGACTCTTTGGAGTCTTGATTGGTTCTTGAGTGCCCACACAAGTGATTAAGGAAAGTAAGTTTGTGTACGCTGTGGAGCAGTCCGTGCATATAAAATTTCTAGAGGGTCTGCACCTTCACTAGAAAAGTTTTAGGAGTTTGCAAATAGAAGAAAAATTGAAAACTGGTTTGAACAAACATTCTGCAGAGTACAGTTGGTTAAAAAAAAAAATAATCTCAGAATATAATGTAAAATCTTGATTTCCGTTGAGATACCCAGCCCAGCAGTATCACCGAAGTGAAGCAAGTATGGAATGGCCCTTGGACATCAAACATCTTTAGGTAGGTAATTGTGAAATGTAATTAATGCCCATAGCTTTTTGAGGGGAGTCTGAAAAGTCTGTTCTTTGACCGGACAGGCAGATTTACGGGGGAAATTAGACACTGCTGTCTACTCAAAATTAGAGTTGGTAGGAAGCAGTTTTTGTCACTCTTCAATGGCCTGAGTTAGTCATGGATTTCAGTGTGAAATAAAGGAATGTTCTGCTCTTGGAAGCAGAGTTCTGCCTTGAAAAGCCCATCTAAAATAAACTTGCTTCCTTGAGTCAGGAATAATCTTTTTTTTCTGTGCAGTCTTGCCTCTGTGGGTAGCTGTTCTTTTGGTAATGATTAGGGAGTTTTGGCATAATTTTGCGATAGAATGCGGGTCTCTGATGAGGTAATAAATGAAGTCTTTTGTTACTAAAGTGATGTGTGAGTCATAAGTACTTTTTTTATGATTATGCTTGCGTCAAAACACATCATGACAGCACTTGTTCACTGTACTTCCCCCTACTGTTTTAATTGTAAGGAATAGTAAAACGCCAAGTGCTGTACGTTTTGCTCTAAGCAGTTTTGCTTGGTTTGCCAATAGCTTTTTTATTTAGCACTGAATAATATTATTATAACTTCAGTGTTTCCGTATGAACTTTTGTATCCCCATGAGTACCCCACAACTGAGGGTGAAATGCCAGGCACCTCTGTAACTAGCTAACTTGGTAATAAAGGATATAGTGGTTTTGGTTTGTCTGCTTCAGCTCAGCTATGATTGTAAATCATATGCTTTATGGAAAGTTTTTTGAATGGTATTTACTGTTGTGGTGAAGGTTTGAGCTTGCATATTTGATAATAGGAAACCATTGTTATATGCAGTTATCTGCAAGGAAGGAGAAATGATGATTTTTTTTTTTTAAACTTTCCTGCAAGTGTTTTGTTTCTGTTTTTTAAACAGGAAACTATTGTATTATAGAGTTATGTATGCTCTGTTGGGACTCGAAATAGCTATTTGAAATTTGGCAAAGATAGAGGCACACAATCTTTTGGACAAATTGTAATTTGTTTTTATAGTTTAGAACAAAATTTAGGGATAGAGACCACACAACCTGACTCTGCATATGCCTTTTGTGTACAGAGATGCTAAATACCCGAAAATGCAGTGTTTCCATAGGCGGAGTTTCTTTTGTATTCACAGGCTGGGGAGCCTCAAATTCCAGAGGCATTACATGAGCAGTTTTAATGAATTAGTGTCTGGTTTTCCTGCAGCAGATGTGACAAGCAGCTTTATAAGCTGCTTCCCATCGATCGCTGTTTTCCAGCTCTTTTGTGTCTTTCTTTTGCTTAGAGAAAAGCAACGAAGAGCTTGGTTTCTACAGTAACTGCTGCCTACATTCTTGCCTGCAGGCCAATTTCTTTCTCGGTTCCTGCAGCCTGTGCAGGGCTACTGTATTGAATTTCTTTAGGTTTTGGTTTGGTTTTTTTCCTCTTCTTGCTGGTTTAAATATTTTACCCTTTAAGAAGAGAGGAGAATGCAGTGCGAATTTGTGATTTTGAGATATGTATTTTTAATTAACCATAGCACATTTCCGTGACTGTAGGATAACCTAAATGATTTTGCTGCTGATCAATACCAATGTTTGTGTGGTTGGTATATAAAGAAAATGAAATGTCTGACTGCTAAAACAAGAACCTTTGAAAACGTGTAATAGCACTTTCGTTAATGCTTGTTTCTGGAGCATAATAATGCAGGGGAGGGGTGAGATCAGCTTCAAGTTGTTAATAGAATCATTTATATTTGCAGCAAAATTTGCTGTAGTTGAACAACTTCAGGACACGTCTTTTTCAGTCTCGACTCTTAAGTGCCCTTACAGAAATTGTTGTGAACACAGGGTTAAAAATGCATTGTTTCTTAGGAAGTTAGCTTTCTACGTGGGAAAGAAGAATTGAACGCCATTTCAGACAAGAGCATGTGTTTGTTACTCAGTTTGTATTTGCTGCTAGTGCTTCAGGAATGTTCCTGGTGTCGTCATCAATATTCTGTTGTCATAGGATCATTTTTTTGACACAGACAGGCTTGTTCCATATTGTTCTGAAGGTGGGTTAGCACTGTTCCTGTAATGAATACCAAGAACTTTATAACTTCTTATGCACTTGCTAAAATATGAGTGGGGAAGTATGTAACCTAGGTTTCCTGTGGGGGAACCATTAATTTACAACTAGATCATATTTCCAGCCTTTGCTTAGAATTTGGTAAAAGCGTTTTGTTGGCCAACTTGAATTAACATGAGGCTACAGCAGTATTTCATCACTTCTGATGGTGCATAGATCTTTGCTTTTGAATCTTAAGACATCTGAGTGTATATAGATAGATCAGTGATTTTTTTTTTTTTTTTTTTTTCCTTAGGCTGTTTTTACATACTGCTTTATGTCACTGTGTAGGCAGGGATGGCACACCTGAAAAAAACACACAAATACTTGTGAAAAGCCTGCTCAGTGCTCAGAATAGAAAGTCTAATAGCTGGTTTAAAAATCTGAGGGTGTTTTGCTCCTTATGGTATTGGAGGTCAAGCTTGCTATAGAGCTCTCACATTTTCTGTATGTGGAGGACATGCTTTGCAACTATTGATCTTTGGTCAACAGAAATCAATTGCAAAGGATACAGAGAATTGAGGGAAACACACATGAGGTCATGATTCACTCCCCAGATGAAAAAGCTGCCACTTTTTAAAGGGCAGCTGCTTTTTGGGTAACTTCTAGAAGTGTCCTGACTAGTAATGGCCAAACATAATTGAATATAAATTTAGGGTAAATTAGCCAAATCAAGACTTAGTTTAAAACGGTGGAGGCAGGGAGGAGGAGGAATCCATCTGGACACGACGTGTATGTGCACATGTACTTCTAGGAAGTGATGCTGTGTTCCTTCTGGGGTAGTTTCTCATATTGCTGCACAGGGTGTGGTCAACTGCAAGCAGAAGAGCATTAAAAACTTCCTTTTTAAAAAGCTAGTAGAGGAGTTGGGCTTTATGTTTCTTTAATATAAATTGTAGAAGTAAATTTTTTTTTATTTCCCCCCATGCCCCCTACCAGGTCAACAGAGAAAAGTGGATACTCCTTTCTTTTTTTATTACCAACGATATAGAAAGTTTTGCAAATGTAATGTTAAAGCTAAAATTTCTGATAGGAGCACAAGGTTATTCCTCGTGTAGATGAACAAGCAGCTATATAAAAAATTGCCCATCAAGAAAGTTCTCTCTGTTTTGGACAATAAGAAAACAATTATAATCTAATTAGTATTATAATATACTGCATCACCCTTTTTCAGTGTATCCATTATAAAATTTCCTATACTCTTAGCACTTTTCTTATTATGAGTAAGTTTTACAGCAGCACTTTTTTACGTAATCCTGGAAAAGACTCTGTAAAACAAATCTCTGAACAGTTAAAGAGTCAAGGAGATGCTTGCTACACAAAATTGTGCAAATTTTTTTTCTAATAACCTATACTTTATTAGTGATCATTTAGGGCTGGCAGTTTTCACGTGGCTATTTAATATTGTGACTATTTGGATGGATTTATATATCTACCTTAATTATTAGCTTGGAAACCCAGATTTTTAACTGTTGGGTACTTTAAGATTATCTTAAAATTTTGATACTGCTTTGAAGCAGCTCAGTTCAATTTGTCTTTTTAATTAGTTTTGGCTTTGTTGCTTCTGTTTAGGTCTAAAGATGATGATTTTGTTCTGGAAATGGACTGCAGTATTGACTTGCAGTTCAATTAAACGCAGCCCAAAGTCTTAAAAATAAATTCTGGATGTGAATAATTTAGTATGCCTGCTCTTGCTGTTAAACGATCAGAAATCTTCTGGTGTAAAATTCAGAAGAGGAAGTTACAAATGTAATTATGTTTCTTTTGGAAAAGGGTAGTCTGAGTGAAGCAGCCACTTCCTCCTTGGTATGGGAATTGTTGCTTTTCTCCAAGTTAACAGAAGTTACTTCTTTCAGGTATCTCCAAGACACAGAGTTGCATCTCTTCTTAGATGTTTCCTAGTGTTTTGCATGTGTCAGTTTGATCTGTGAGGGGAACCGAGCTTAGCTCTTTCTTTAGAGATGCACCTTTGTCTCAGGACACGAAGGCGCAATGCACAGACTTTACAAAGGCTGAAATTATATGTAATTGTACTTCAACTTTTTCAGCCTTTTTTACCTCCGTGGTATTTCTAGTTGTTTTTGTAAAGACTCATCTTTTAAGCCTTGCTTATTTAAAAATCCATTAAAAAACAATAGCTAGATCTAGTTTAATTTATAATTAATTTCCTAATAATCTGTTGTGATGAAATCAATAATAAATGAAGCAGCAAATGGAGAAAAGATGAAATTGTGGTCCTTGTTCTTTCATACTGAAACTTAGCCATTAGCAGGAAGTCATACAAATTGTAATTTCCAAGTACTGTGTTCCTATGGATGCTTGAATGTCGCCCAGTTTTGACATGCTGGTCTTAGATTTCATTTACAGATGTTACGTAGAACGACCTAGAGGAAGTGGTACTTTTGTGTGACTTTCTGACCCTGTCGAATTGGGGTCAGTGCTGTTGTTCAACAGTGACCTGGGTTATGGGACAGAGAGCACCCGTTGCAGGTCGCAGATAATGCTGAATTGGGGGTGGGGAGTGCTTAACATGCTGGAGGGCAGGGCTCTCATCTAGAGGGACGCTGACAAGCTGGAGGAATGGACTGACAGGAACCTCGTGAAGTTCAGCAAGGACAAGTGTAAAACCCTGTGTCTGGGGTGGGTAAAGGCTGGGAATGACTGACTGGGGAGCAGCTCTGCAGAGGAGGACTGGCGGTCCTGGGGGAGAGGAGGTTGTATGTGTTTCAGCAGTGCACCCTTGTGATGATGGAGGCTGGCCTTGTGCTGGGTGGTAACGGTGTCTGGTTTTGAGCCCCCCATACAAAACTGATGACAAACTGGAGAGGGGAGGGGAGGGCTGCTGAGATGCTTAGGGAGCTGGCACATATGGCATATGAGGAGAGGCTAAAGGACCTTGATCTTTTTGTTTGTTTGGTTGCTTTTGGTTTTGTTTTGGTTTTGTTTTGCCTGGAGAAGCCCAATGGTGGATCTAATTGCAGTCCTCCCGTGCCTAAAGGGTGGTTATAGAAAAGATGGAGCCAGGCTCTGCTGAGAGGCTCACAGTTTGAGGACAAGCAGCTGTAGCAAGTTACAACTAAGGAATTATACCTGGACAAATGAGAAAAACCCTTCACTGTTAAGTGGCTAATTACAGGAATGAATTGCCCAACTCTATCCTTGGAAGGCTTCAAAATTTGATGAGACAAGGCCCTGAGCAACTTGGTCTAACTTGGAAGTTAGCCCTGCTTTGAGCAGGAGATTGGGCTGGAGACCTTCAGAGGTCCCTTCCAAACCCAATTTCTCTGCCGTTCTATCTGAATGATGGAAAAACCCAATTTTTGCTTGACTTTTAAAATATAATTGAATCGGAAGCGGGCCTGGAAGTGTGCACTGTAGTATCTTACTGGTGACTTAAGCTTCAAAGTGTGCATATCTTCTACCAGAAGTATAAATAAGTTAATTGGCTGTGAGGATCATTTTTGCGGGAATGATGGGGAAAGACCATAAGTAGGCAGGTAAGAGGAATTAGAAGAGGGATTAGTTTCAAATCTCCCTTCCATGGGAGGGAGGACATAGCTAAAAGTACGGTGTATTCCATGGGTTTTTGTTCGTTTACTGATCAATATAGCGGAGGAGAAGGAATAGCACAGATAGCATCATCTTAGCCTGCTGTACTGTCAGAGGAAACCTAAGTTGAAAAAGGTCTGTTTAGTAGTCCAGGTGTGTTAATTACCTCAGTTTCTCTGAGGTGAGTTACACTGTTGCCCATGCTTGCATTTAAAGTATTTGAAGTAAAAAACCAACAAAAGCAATCTCCTAGATGCTGACTGAGTTCTTTTTTATGGGTCTTACCTTTCTAACGTAAAAAGTTGAAGCTCTCCTTGGCTCTCAGTAAATCAACAGGAGTTTGAAAACTGTCACCTTGTTATTCTTTTAGATCTGTTCAAAATATAGGGGGATCCTTACGTTAACTGGTGTTCAGTGTCATAGTCAATGTAAAAGAATTGAACTATACAGTTGTAACTGCCATGACTTAGGGGGTATTAGTGCCGAACCCCTATAATCTATTTGAATGTAAAATCTGGAGGTGCTGATAAAAGAACAGTAGCATGGCAGCTTCTGTCCAATTTCTGTCCTGGTTCTTAAAAGGCAATTAAAACAGAATAATTCAAAGGATACTGAGGCACTGAGTGTCATAGCGGGGTTTACGTACAGGGAGGAAATTGAATTCCTACTTCTGTGTTTTGGCTCCACAGATGGAGGCAGGACGGAATTCCTCATTTTCAGTCAGATGGTATTTTCATTTAGGCAGAATTACAAGTGTATAATTAGCTGTTCCCTGCAGTACAGACAGAACTGCTGAGGGGAAGTGAGAAAATACTAGAAATACAGATGTGACAAAACTAGACGTTGCGCATTTTCCCACAAGACACTTACCTGGCACCCTACAAAGTTGCTAAACCTTTCAGGGGTAGTGCCTAGATAGCATGTCTCCATTTTGCTGGGAGCTGTAGAGATAGTAAGAGTTTTCTAGGGAATAATCTGAAATTATTTGATGCTTCTTGTCTGTTTTCCAGTAGTCAACCCAGAATGAACTTTAAAAAAAAAAAGAATAATTAGGATCATGAGTCGCATTTTGGTTGTTGCACATGTGCTGCAGTTTCCTAGATCGCACGCTGTCCGTCCTTCTGTGTGATGCTCTGTAGAAAGCACAATGCAAGTACTCGTCATGATCAATAAACGTACACAATTATTGAAGTGTGGATAATGTGAATAGTTGTTTGAAATACATAATATACGATGCTGGCACGTCAGCTAAATAGTGCTATTTGTTTTCATCACTTATATGATGAGAAGTGTGTTAGGTATCTAACTGTTTAAACATGGGTGTTTTGTAAACATTTTGTGTTTAGGAATCTGTTGGATCAATCTTGGTGGCTCTGTTTGATTTCCTACTCCGAATGGCATCACTCTATAAAGGAAGAATGGTAGTTAGTTGAGTAGATGAGGTATAGAGTGACAGCTTGCAAAACCACTCTTTTTTTTTCTTCCCTCTTTTTTTTTTTTAAGTGGGTTGTATAGATGAGTTTCTTCTATAGCAACCGTGCTGTGGTAGCACATCATGAAACTATTGTAAACACTTTAAACAGTGAGTAAAATCAAATCCAGCTTGCTGTAGACTAAATGTTTGATCAGGTCTCTCCCTCTGGGTGTGCTGTGGTTTTTGTTTAGTTCATTGTGTAACTAAAGAATATGCCAAAACCAACTTGATTCTGATCAAATTAGAACATGTTCCTTAACTTGATTTTGGAAGTAAATGTAATGTGTTTGCGTTAATGCAATTTAGTCAGAAAATCTGTTGGTTAATGTACACTCTTTATTCTGCTTTTTGGCTGAATTGCAGCTATACAAAATACGCTTCTGTTAAACCTCTGTTTACAAATACGAATCAATTGACAGATGTGGTCTTTTGATAATATTCAGGTGTTTGCATGTTCTAACCAGATAGTGATTTGTAAGTATATTGTGTCTTCCTTAGTAACGCCATCCTTTCACGTTCAGCATGTGAAATGTAAACTGTAACAGTAACACCTTTAGGTTTAATACAGTTCCTGACTATAAGTTCCAAGGTGGCTTGGCACATTTATAACCTGTACAGTACCTGTGATTAGTCAAAGCTC
The DNA here is from genome assembly GCA_013389945.1 of Fregata magnificens. Lineage (NCBI taxonomy): Eukaryota > Metazoa > Chordata > Aves > Suliformes > Fregatidae > Fregata > Fregata magnificens. The sequence continues at coordinate 50,945 of WAAD01027595.1, read as the reverse complement.
CTGGTTTTGGGGGTGTGTTTTGGTTTTTTCCCCAAACTTGAGTGACATTTGAGAGCACCATGTCTCTGCCATACTTTGAAATCTGCCCTGTAGTCTCTTATCTGAGTAAGCTGCCCTTACCTTTTTTTGCAAAAGATGCCCACAGGGCAGATAACGCCTTAAAGGTAGTGCAATAGTGTAAGAAGGGAGATGTTTTAATATGCATACTTACATGGAATATTGGAGGAATTGTCGAGTATACATTTTATGTATTTCCATATTTCTGATACTTGTGTCCGAGTCGTAAAGATCTACCTCCTCCCCATCCTTACCCCACCTCAGCACTGTAGGACTCTCGTTGCTCATTATGTACTGTTTTATTTTAATAGGCAATAAGCAATCTAACCAGTGAATGAGCATCTAAAGCTATGTCCAGTTGTTCCCACATTTTTCTTAAGTTGAAATAAGTTTGGTCTGAAAAGCATTAAGTTAAATTTGCAGGTATGGAATAGCCTCATAAAATATATAGAGCAGGTGGCTAGAATTTAAACCTGTCTCTATGTCAAACATATTGTTGTTCACTTTCTCACAGGGATTTTTATTTATTCTTTAGCAAAAAGGATGCCTTTGGCTGCTGCCTTTGCATGCACTTCAGGAGTAGTGTTGTCATTATTGCTGATTAACTGAAATGTTTAGAAAACATTTTTATTTGCAAAACAGCTGAGACCTATTTCAATTGTCACTAAAACAATAGAGGCAAAAATACTGTCTACTGGAAAAAGCAAAGGAAAAAAAAAAAAAAACCCCAACAACCAACCAAACCCAGAAATTGGTCCATTTAACTTTCTTGCTGAAATGCATGTGCAGTTTTTTGGCATAGATTCTGTTCCTAATTTAGTACATTGAGCATGTTTCAGAAATAGGTCGTCTGTTAAATTCGGACATGGTCCATACTGAGAAGTAAGACTGAGAGAAAAGGAAGGTCATTGTCGATTCTTTCTCTTTTTCCTGATCCTTGGGTGTGTATTGTAGGAAAAAAGAATCACTGCGGTGCATGTGGCAAGAAATGTAGTGAAAGATGAAATGCTGTCTTTGTTCTATAAATATCCTTAGAATAGTTTTAAGAAACAAAAACCAAAACACATGAGAGTTAGTGTTTTTAAGGCTATTCCACAGCTGAGTGTTCCTTCCAATTCTTACATCACTTTTATGTTTAATATATTTTTCCAGAGAGATGATCACTTTTTTTTACAGTCTGTATCTTGCATTCATAGCTACGTTTCTTAGGCCTATTCCTTCATGCTGTTGTTTCCTTTCTTAAAAAACTAGATCTACCTAGAATCACTTAAACACTCCCCTGCCCCCCATTTTCTAAGGTTTGTTTCTGGGTATTGTGTGGTTGGAAAGTCCTTTTCATCATGTGGAAGAGGTGTGTAAATACAGTTGTGGGTTTAGTGCTGAGTGTAGTCTAACACCTTGAGAAAGAGGAGGTAGTAAAGTTATTTGAACTGTATTTTTATAGATGCTTTTGAGAGAAAATTAAGTTTCTTGTTTGCTCAATCTGTTTATTTACTGACAAGTTATAAATAGCCTGTTCTGTTTAATTGGGTTAACTTCCAAATGCTGTATGCAGAGATGTAGAAAGGAAAATGCTCAAAGGTGCATTCACTGTATTTTATTTTCCAATTTTTTAAACAATTGCACATTGTTAATTTATCATTAGTCTTTAAATTTGGGCATGCAGTCTTCGGTAATTTACAAAAATGGGCAATTTATTGAAATTGGCTCTTAAATTCAACACTGAAAAAAGATATTTGAATGTAATACTACAACAGTAAGATGCTCTGTAAATGATCAGAATTAGGATTGATATGTCTTTATCAAATCTTTTAGTTAGACCACTCTATGAAACTGAGTAGACCTCAGATTGGCCAACATTCATGCTCCTGATTAATTTTGATATCATGGACCTACATGTTCATTCACCAAAGCTGTTCTTTGGCCTCATAAAATAGTAGCCTTTTGTCTTCAAAGTACTTCTTTTAGGGATAGTTGCAAGATCAGGATGAACCACAAGAAATTCAGAGACAACACATAAACTGCCCTTCTTACAAAGAACTGCATTTGTTTATATTTCTTTCCAAATTTTGAAGTTACTTACTTGGGGATCTTTTTCTGGTCACATTGATCTTTCCATATGATCTGTAAAATGAAGGTGGTTACAGGTACTTACATAAGATACTGTACCTTTTTAAATAAGGTTAGGTGATACCTGCAAGTTATGCAGAAAATCTTACATTCTGTAAACAAGTGGCTTATATATTTGTTTTTTACTTTTCAGCTGTACTTTCAGGTTTCCCAGCACAAACATCAAGATAACATTCACAGCTCTGTCCAATGAAAAGAGAGAAAAACAGGAGGCGCCGGAGTCCCCAGTGAAGCCTGTGCAACCCCAGATCTCTCCCTTAACAATAAACATTCCAGACAACATGGCTCACCTGATCAGCCCTCTCCCTTCTCCCACAGGAACTATCAGGTATTTAAAGCCTGCAGATTGGATATAGGGCAACGTATGGTTACAGACTGCAGACAACTTTCTAATTCACTTTAAGTATTTTGCTTTTGTGGTAAAAGTTTAGTTGAAGCTCAGCATTACCTGCCTTGGAGAAAACCACTGTTCCGCTAACTAATAAGATACTTGCATGAACAGCCTTTAATATTCAAATTTAACATGTTAAACGTGTAACAGTTTGCTCAGGAGCCTGGCATTCTTAGAATGCAAAGGAGCATAGCTTTTTCTTGCGTTCCAGATGATTTAGATTGCTTGTTTTACTCTTGCATGCTTATGGCAACACTTTAAATGAGATAAGTCTAAATTATACCAATTTTTAAACATTCTGATAGTTGCTGCCCCCCTGAAGTTTATCATCAGAAAAAATGTTTTTTGGTTATCATTAGTGTGGAAAATAGACTGATCTCTTACTGCAGAAGATTTGTTATTGATTAGTCATTGCTGCAAGTAAATGGATGTTTTACTTAAAATACAGTGTAAGATGTGGAGTTTAGTGTAGGGAATTCTTCTGCAGGGGAGGTTAATCTGAGTTTTTTACTTGCTGTGATGCTTAATTTGGTAATTGTAGCCATTGTCCGACTTGTTATTTGGGACCAAACTCAATTAAACATAAGCAAGCTATCCTTGCAAACTGGTAAAATTAGTTCAGATACCATTTTTAAACTTCATAGAAAGTTCAGGAGCGAAAATTCCATTTAAAGGCACTGAAGGTTGTGTTTCAAAGTCACATACATGCTTTTGAAAGTTTTTTCTTCCCCTCTCCCCTCCTGTATCTTCACTTGAGTGAACGACCGTTAATGCTTGATTTTTAAAAATGTAGAACTTGTTAATGAAATTTGAATGTAAGGATAATTGACTTTTCATGCTTGCCAAGTTCTTGATCTCAATATTGTAGTGTTCAGTGAGATCTATATGAATGGTGGAAGTAGGGAGAAAAGACATCTAGACTTGACTGTATAACAGGTTTGCTTTCTTATTAAAATTCAGCGAAAACATCCCTTGCCCAAGAAATGACAGAACAGCTCGTAAATATTTCAGATAATACCACATATAGCCACCACAGTCTTTGCCTCACTATGAATTTTGTAATTCTCTTCAGGGCTTTCATGCACCTGTTGAGTATAGTTTATTACAAAAAAAAAGAAAAAAGAAAAAGACGACAGTGTTGAGTCTATTTTGAGAGCACAGCTTGACAGTTTCTCTTCAAATCATCCTGTTTTGCAGAAGACTTGTAAACTTGCTTTGATTATACCATATGTGTCGCTTTGTCAATATATGCTGAAGTGAGCACAGTGGAGGGATGTTGTCAGTTGATATGTGAAAACATAGAACAGCAGTGACCTATATTTAAAAAAATAAATTAGTTACACGTTTTGGCTCCAATCAAAGATTCTTCCATACAACACTTTAAAAATCCAATCTCCCTTGTATAGTATATCACGAGTAGCAAATTGTCGGTTGATTTCTTGTGATGTGAAACTTGAATATTTTTTTAATATATATTGCCCAATCTACAGTGCCTGGCCTTGTTTCTGTACATAAAAAGTGAGGTAGCAAAAAACTTGAGAGGCCAGGCAGACAAACAAAACCTGGCAGATGTAAATTTGTTAAAGCTTTACTGGTATGAATCTACATAACATTCTCTAGCTTTATTTGTTACTCGATGTTTTGAACCATAGATTCAAGTTAGGTTAAAGATTGTCTTTGGAGATAAGGCTGGTTCTGAGGGCACAGCAGGCTTTGTCATTCTAAGTTTTAGTTAACTTTTTTTGAATTTCTGAGGACTGTGTTGAAATCAGTTACAGTATGAATTGCTGAGAGTATGTGTCCTTGTAGAGAACTGCCAAAAGTTTTTTTTTGGGGCGAAGGGGACAGAAATCATCCATGGACTGTCTCTTTCCTGTTGGCTAAGTGGAAATGGTAGAAGAAAAGCGGCTTTGTGCAGCTATGGTTCCTGTGGACTGTGCAAGGCAGAGGGACAACCGTTAGAAAGATGTTGCAGTGAAATTATGTTTAATTTTATCTTTGTTTTTCTGTGACGGATAGCAAAATGTGAGGTATCAAGAACCACTTCTTTCTTTTTTTTTTGGCACTCTCTTTTGCTTTGTAGCAGTGAATCTGCTCTATTGGCCTAATACTGCATTAAATTAGATGAGTCGGTGCTGGTGCGTCCCGTTTATAGATAAGTTTATGATTTTTATACATATATATGTGTGTGTATGTATGCGCACATACCTGTAAACAGTTAAAATAATGTTGGTTTAAATTTAAATGAGAATCAAAACGTTTTTTCCTCCCTGCTCGCTATATTTTCTCGAATGTGCAAAAATACTGCACAGGAGAGATGATCTTTTTTGAGCAGACTGAATCCAAGCATATGGCAGAAATTTCATGCAAGATGTGTTTGTTTCAAATGAGTCTCTTAAAATTTGTGGTTGCTTATGTAGTCAAAGTGGACTTTTCTGTT
>WAAD01027595.1:10921-42702 GCA_013389945.1 Fregata magnificens | reverse complement strand
CATAGATACAGCCACTTCAGGGTGTTAGCAGTTTTCTACATCTCTCTAATAGAAGAGTTGTGTGTGTTACAGCAAAGCGAGGATAAAGTGATGTGCAAACTAGAGTGCAGTAACGAAGATCTCGCTGAAGAGCTGTTTTAGGACGTACTGCCATTTGTTGTTTTTCTAGACACACTAAATCCTTGGCCCCTTTGTTGAGACAGACTGGACTGTGGGTGAACTCCCAACAACATAGCTGCATTTGGAACTTGTGTAATTTAACCTTTTCTTTCTGTATTGTGGAACAGTAACAGGATTATCATATAAGATCAGAATCAGTACATGCTGTATTTTACTGGCCCTCTTAGAATGAACTGACATTTTCTTTGATACCTGGGGAAGGGTGGTGTATGAAGACTGATAATTTTTTTTTTTTTTTACACTGCATTATGCTCAAGTATTTGTAGTGTTCTAACAGTTTGTTGCAATCACTGTGTTTCTCATTAGAGAATTAAATGGGATTCCTGTTATTGCCGCATTGGCATACTGGTTTTTTAATTGTTGGGAAAGATTTGAAATATGCAAGAGTCCTTTCAGGTTTATGGCACTGCCTTTGTAGTGCTCTGAGTTCTGTTGAATTAAGGAATTAAAGAGCTGAACCCTGAGTCTCCTATAGTACGAACTGCTGCAGTAGGCCACATTCTGACTTGGAAAAGTTATATGAATTCTACATATTTTTTTATGTTCCATAGAATTCAATACGTCACAATCTCTCTCTGAATCGTTATTTCATCAAAGTACCACGTTCCCAGGAAGAACCAGGCAAAGGCTCATTCTGGAGGATAGACCCTGCCTCTGAAAGCAAATTAATAGAGCAGGCTTTTAGGAAAAGGCGGCCTAGGGGAGTACCTTGCTTTAGAACCCCTCTGGGACCACTCTCTTCTAGGTAAGGAAAAACAGATGAACAAAAAGACTATGGCTGTTGTTTAATCTTCAGGCTGATACAGACTTTATAGTTTTGGATACAGTCACAAGTTTAGTAATTTAATTTCATCCAGACTCAGTATTTGAATTCTGTATCATTTACTAGGAGGCTGCCTCATACCCTAGGCTTGTTTTAATTGCTTGTTTTTAGTGTTAAAGAACTGACTCAGTTTGCATAACTAACTATCAGATTGTTAATGTAAGCAAGTCTTGCTGTACTTTTGTGTTGGGTTTTTTTTTTTTACAGAACTATAATTTTCATTTCTAACTGCCATCTACTGCATTTTAAAACTGTTTGCAAAGAAAATTATCAAATACCGGCTAGCATTTTATTGAGCTTACAGATGACAATTACGTATTTAGTTTGATAATGCTCAGGCAGAATTCATGATGGGGAAATACATGGGTTTAAATTATTCTCTCTGTAAAGTTACAGCCTTTCTGCTGGTGCAGATCTTTTATTACTTGCCCTGTAGACTGAGATTTGCTCATCATTCTTCTCCACCAGAAGAAACGTTCATGTTTCACAGATTGTTTAGAGAGTCTCCCTAAGAAGGCATCCAGCCACTTCTTCTCTATTGACTATACCTGAAGTTTGCTTTTAAGTTCTGTCCCTGTTTAACAGAAGCTTTATGAAAGATGATCAGAACTGCTTTGGGTTGTAACTGTACTTGCCAGAAGGCAGAAGTGCCCTCCTGTGGGCAGTGTGTGTTATGGCCTCTTTAGAGGAAGGTCACTGTCTTTCACAGTTCAGAAGTTAAAACACATCAGCTGCTGCTTTCATTTTTAAATACAGAAGTGCCCCAGCTTCTCCTAATCACTCTGGAGTGTTGTCAGCGCACTCCAGTGGAGTCCAGACCCCCGAGAGTCTGTCCAGGGAAGGATCTCCAGTCCCAATGGAACCTGAGCCTAGTGCTATCCAGCCAAAACTAGCGGTAATACAAGAAGCGCGATTTGCACAGAGTGCCCCAGGTGAGGAATCCTGAAATAAGCGTTTGGGGGTTGGAGGTGGGAGAGGGCTAATATGTAAGTATTCCCAAGACTTCATATGTACACAAAAAAAAAAAGGTAAATGTTTAACCTCTTAACGTTTAGAGCAAATCTTTGATAAACACGTAAATCTGCCAGGTAAGTTCTGTTTGCGTACATACAGACTGTTATCTGTGTGCTGTTCCAGCACTCTTGATCACTTTGTTACTAAGCAGAGATTGTGCTTCTGTCCTGTATAGGACTGTACTGTCTTGCAACAGTTGTCACTTCCTTTCAAAACGTATTCTTTCTGGTTTAGCAAAACAACCCAAAACTTCAGGTTACATGGGTTACAGAAATAATCAAATGTCTTGCACGCATCTGTGGTCATGTCATCCTTTCAAAGGTGGGGATAAAAAGAATTAAAAGGGTAAAGAGAGAAAGAATAAATTTGTGTGATAAGAATTTTCCTATTTAAAAAAAAAAAGAGCGTAAGACATGATGGGATAAGGATGTATTTGTTTAATTACCTTAGCTCATATACTTTTGCCATCCATTTTCTTGGTGATATTCTGATACTACAGAAGTGCCGGTGACCATTCTGTGGCAAAGGCAAACATGGTCCTAAGCAGAGACACGAGGCTTTCCCCAGCCAAGGAAGCTGAGAGTTTTGCCAATGCAGACATGCTCCGCGCAACACCTGAAGCACATATATGTTCCCGTCTATGGAAAGGAGTTTTACTAAATGAGTATTAAACATAGCTTTGGTAGTATAGCTGCATTTGGGGGAAGGAGGGGGGCGCTTTTGCCCAAATGGTGTATGGGTCTTACTGATACAGCACTTTCCTTGAATATGTGGCTTGGAGTAGCCATGTGTCATAATCTTCATTGTCAGGTTTTATCTTTTGGATCATTCAGGCATTAGTGAAGGAGGTCGTTAATCCTCTGAGGCTTTAGTGTTAAGTTTAAAAGAATGATTGGCTTAAAAGAAATAATTAAAATTGGCAGCCTAATTTTTATCTCTTTCTTGGTAGGATCACCTCTATCTAGCCAACCAGTTTTAATTACTGTACAACGGCAGCTACCACAAACTATTAAACCGGTCACCTACACTGTTGCAACTCCTGTGACAACATCAACATCCCAGCAGCCTGTAGTTCAGACAGTGCATGTTGTCCACCAGATACCAGCTGTGTCTGTCACAAATGTGACTGGATTAGCACCAGCAAACACTTACACTGTAGCTGGACAGGCAGTAGTCACGCAAGCTGCGATGGTAACCCAGCCCAAGGTAGAACCTCAAGAGAATGGAGACCACAAGGAAGTAAAAGGTGAGAACCTGTGGGCTTAGTTGTTTTGCTGGCTCTTTATACAGAAGGATTATTATTTGAAACTTGATTCCAGATGAATGCTTGGAATGTTTGGCTAAAACTGGAGATTTTCCATCATAATTTCTCAGATATGTTGGAGCTAGTAATAAAATGGTATTCTTTTTCACTGAAGGTTGATTGAGTAAAAGCAAATGGTTCTTTAACGCTTTCTTGGTTTTTAGCAATGTTTTATCTTCTGTTTTTCAGTTAAAGTGGAGCCTATACCTGCTATTAGTCATGCTACAATAGGAGCTGCTAGTCGTATCATTCAAACATCTCAGACCACACCCTTACAGACAGTTACTATAGTGCAACAGGCACCTCTAGGTCAACACCAGCTACCAATAAAAACTGTAACGCAGAACGGAACGCACATAGTACCTATCACCACTGCGATACAAGGACAGGGCAACGCTGGTATGTATTGTGTCAAGATGTTCTGTTGCTTTGCACGTGTTAAAACCTCCAAATGACCAGTGCTGAATGTTTGAATTCTGTTCTCATGTCTTTCGTAGTTATACTGAAAACTAAGTTCTACAAAAAATTTAGATTACAGCCTTGTAAGGGATTGTTCCCTCCCTGTTGGTAAGAACCAGTGTTTCTCTTCATTGATGATTACCTGAACAGCTATTTATTCTCTTTGTGGTCATTATAGGGATGTACTTAGTGGTGACAACCCGTCCTCCCTCCTCATTAAACCCAGGATATAAACAAGTTTTAAAAGAAGTTCCTGTAAAACTGTGCCATTAAAATGGTAACTGCTCCCCAGATGATTTGTCAAGAACCAACCAACAGGAAAACAAGACAGAACTGGCTTGTGGGTTGGCTTTTTGAACTGTTACTTTTTATTCTGTTTTTATTGAACCTGTACTAAAAATGCAAAAATTCTGTAAGATTTTGAGATTCTTCTTGTCTGAATACCATCTTTCCCCTCTCAGACTCAGCAGTCTGAGTGGGTAGCAGTACTTTTTCATAATTTTCATATATTCACACTTGTTCACAGAACGTTCGGTTTTGGTTTGCTTTGCAGGTGCATACAGCTTGTTTTAACAGTTTCACTTTGAGATGTTATCTGATACTGAGGTAGCTTTTGTGTCATAAAATATGTTTACGGAAATAGTTTTAGGCTATCTTATATCAATTTATTACATGCATTTCTGCTCTAAAGTCTTTCTGATGGAGTGAATTATCTGCTTTGTTTCATTTTTACTCTTCTGTCACTGACGTTTATAGATCAGTGTTCTGTCTGCTTCCACTTCATTTCCAGTTTAAGTAAAGCAAAAGCAGTCACTGTCAGACTTGATATGCACTTTTTTTGTCAGAAGGGATGTACTAATTGAGCCAAGAGTCATGTGAAATACACTGAAAAGTTATTTTTAAAAGTAAGAAATCATTCTTTGTGTCTTGTTCCTAGACTGTGAAAACTCAACTGATTTCAACATGTTTTCCTTGGTAGGGAAGCCTAATGGCTGCTAGGCATTTTTTAAGAAATGTGGCTGAATGTAGGAGTAGAATTGTGGTGCTTCTTGCCGTTTTGCTGTGTGTGATAGGGGTGCGCTTGCAGTGATGGGAGTTTTCACTCTGAGATTCCTGGCCTTAAATACCTACTGAGATGTTCACGTTTTGAACAGCATGTGAGGTGTATTCCAGGTCCTGGTCTCTCTGTAACAGTAACTCCGAAACCAGCAAGAAACCGGGTAATTCTCAGCCAAAGCATCTGAAGGGGGAGCTAGGCCTACAGAAATACAGATTTGTTTGTATGTGTCTACAAATCTGTCTGCGTTCACGGGCATACATCTACACACGTCTGTTCACATGCATACATATGTATTTACACACACATTTCTGTGTGTGTGTATTTATCTGTCTTTGGAGAAAGAAGGTTTGTGCAATCTAATAGCTAAGAAATCCAGAGCAACTACTGTTCTAACGTTTTCTGTTTGTAGTAAGAAGGTGATTTCAGATCTTACGCTCAGTAAAACAGTTTGGCAGCGCTTTTTACTACCTGTCAGTCTAACTGAAAGCTGTGAAATCCAAAATAAATTCAGGTCTCTTATTGCAGAGTAAAATTGTGTAACTAGATACTCTTTATTTTGACTTTCAGTGTAGATTTCAAACATCATTGTTCTGTTGTGTATTTTATACTTCCATGTATCAGTTGTGGCTGCAGCCAGCAAGTCTCTTACTACTAAACAGACCCCAGGGTGAATAATGCAGTAGTAGTCTTAATGCATGCTTGAAGATGAGGGGTAAACTTCTTGGTTTTATTTAAGCAACAATAAATTTTGCAGTAAGGCATTTTTTTCAGAAGTAACTATTTCTATGGCATCTGTTCAGAAATTGTACAAGGAACAGCTTTTCTAGTAGAAGGTTGAATGACTGTTGAGATACATGGACAAATTATTCTACAGTTCGGTGAAGCTTTCTGTATCAGATAAATATTTTCTGAAGTATTTGTTCTAGCAGTAAATACTAAGTACAGAGCAGTTCGGGTACATGCAGAGGTGATATTCCAGGTATTCCCTAGGATAGCTTACTAAGAACAAATACAACAAGTTTACCAAATAAGAATTTCTTATGGACTTCATGTTGAAGCTCCACTAGCAGGGAATGCTGTAACAATGTCAGCCAAGCAGTGGTGCTGAAGAAAGGGAGCTTGTGTGTTTAAAAAAAAAAAAAAAAAAAAAAAAAACCACCAAAACAACCCGAATAAAACAACAACAAAAAAACCCAAAACAAACAAAAAAAACCCCAGCAGAAATGCAATGAACAAGTGAAAATATAATTAGAATTTTGCATTATTTGCAAAGACATTTGAATAATTGGTTTGATAAAGTCGGGGTTGATATTGAGAAACAGACTGCTAACAAGGAGAGGGAAGGAACCTTTGGATGGCTCAGAAGGTTTGAAGGACTGTACTCGGTACAGATAGTACTTGGACTATCTCTTGCATGGAGTGAGAAAGATTAAAATCTTGTACAGGATGTTTGAACTGTATATATTTCTCTTGATCTAATTCAGTTGTGCACTTTAATCAAACATGTAATTTCTTAATACTACTCCTTGTTAAAGCACTGCCTTTTCCTTACATCGTGGGTAGATGCCTCATTATCTGTCAAAGAGGAATTGCTACTTGAGTCGTCTGCGTCTCATGGCTGTGTGAATTGCGTAGCTCTTCTTAAATAACTTATGGCCACAGATGACTACGACGGGGCGGTGCTCTCCTTCCAGGCCAAGTAGTGCATTCTGCAGTGATCCAAAGACGTAGCCAGAACCTACTGAAAGGGGAGTTTGAATTCGCTTCCCGGTTCTGTCACAAATTACAGTGTAGCTTGGCTTTCAGTCATTTAATCTTTCTCTGTCTTCAGCTCCCCATTGACAAAATGGAGATACTTCCCCGTGCTCCCACTTTTGTCCAAATCTGCATGAATGTTGAGTGATTTGGGAAAATGTCTTTCAGGTTTGTACAAAGATTAAACAATTGGACCTGAATCTCAACTGGGATTGCTAATACCCCACGTAGTACCAATAAAGGAATTCATCATTTTAATGAAAATGCAAGTTTGCTTTCAGTATCATCTGTTTTGACAAAGATGAGGGTGCTGAAGTCTTTATTATCTTTTTACAGCTGCTGCGAGTCCTTTGCATATGTTAGCAACCCATGCATCCGCATCGGCATCTCTTCCAACAAAGCGCCAGAATGGAGACCAGTCAGAACAGCAGGAACTCAAACGTATCAAAACAGAAGACGGAGAGAGCATAGTCATAGCTGTTAACGTGGACACCCCATCTGTGGCAGTGAGTGATAAAGGCAGCCAGAACTAGAAACTTAGGGGAGTTTTCTTTTTTTTTTTTTTTTTTTTTAAAATAAACTCCATGGTGCCAAAAGGAGACACTTAAATATAACACCTAAAATGTTGGAACATGTTCTCACGCAGTGGGGAAAGGGGCCCTGTGATCAGACTTCAACTTTCAGCACTGAAAAAAACCAACACAGGTGGCCTTAAAACTTGGTAATTTAAAGTCAAACTGCAAAACATCTTGTTCCAGAGGCTGTGACCCCCGCTCCTCCCTGCCCCCTACTGAACTGTGTACACTGAGAAATACAGTGTTGGGGAGGGCTGCAGCTTTAAAAAAAATCTTTATCAGATTATTTTAAGGACTGAGTATCTCAGTGTAACGGCAGCATGATAAGCGCTTAGTGTGAACTGGTTTCAAACGATTGTATATTCCTTAAAGGGAACAGAGGCAAGGAGCCATTTCCTACATCTTGGCAGCTAGCCTTTCATAATGACCTACCCGATGCAGTTGTTGGTAGATATGCAGTATTTTGTTGTTCACATGTGGAATTAGAAATTTTTGAGGTGTATTTTCATTTCTTTGCAAAATAATGGGGTCTTTGACATTTCAAATCACTCCATTTCTACTCCGGAAACTTTGGAATCACACAATACTTTTCATGTGAAATTTTGTTTGGTAAAAAACTGAATGTAGGGTTTTTTTAACCAATGGAATGATTTACTTTTGTCTGTCCTGTTAAAGTTCAGATAAAGCTACTTTATTACATCTGCAAATTTTCATATTTTAGCAGTTGCCTGATAAATTTAATCAAATTTTATTACCATGTGTAGTGATCAAATGCTTCTTTGGGCTTGCATGTAACTGATTAGAAATTACAATGTAAATGAGCCGTTAACTGACGTAAAGAACTGCTATGAATTTGACCAGAGCTGCACTTATCTGTTTCTCTTTCTGCTACCTTTTGCTGTTTGTTACTTTGTGTTGACTTTGACTGTCCCTGGCATATTTTTCCAGTCTACAGTAAAACAAGAGTCTCGCTTAATATTGTGTATGTTTAAGATAACAGACTGTTCATTTAGAAAGATAAAATTCTTTATCACAACTCCTTTTAAAAAGAGAGTAAAATTATCTTGTCAGAGGTATATTCGATATTTTTAAGCTTAAGCACCCATCAGTAGAAATTAATCTGACCAGTTTCTCTGTAACACTTTTGATGTCATACACTGACCTTTTGGGGTCTCCATTAAGAGTAGCTGTTGTGGTTTTCTAACAGTGGCTACCATATTATTATAATAATTTTTTTTTTAAGTGTGTGTTCTGCAGTTGAACATTTTAAAATGTATTGGTAATTTCTCACTTTAATTGTGGTAATAGATTCCACTTTACATTTCAAAATTAAATTTAAACGTAAGGCTGCTGTTCAGTCTTTAATTCACATAACGTCTTATTTCCTCATGCAGTAAGGTGAGTGAAAGCTAGATAGTTGGCTTAATTTGAATCTGATTTTTGTCATTTTCTGTAATAATGATGCATTATTTATATTTCCTTTTCCACTATGAAAGGAAAAACTGTATTTTCAGGATGGACTGAACAGTTTGGAGTGGTTTATTTAGGCAGCTTTTGGGAACTATTTACCTAAAGACCAAATATGAGAAATCTGTACAAGTTTTGTGTTCATCCACAAAATGGAACTGTTACAATGTCTCTGCAGATAATACATATTAAAAAACTATGAAAAAAAAAAAAAAACTCTACACAAGCTGAATTTATAACAGGCATTTAAAAAAAAGCATAACCTGAAAAGAAACATTTCTGTAAAATTGCAACATTTTCTTTAGAGGTTTTAAAAATAAAAAAAGTAAAGTTTTAACATACTTTTTTTAAGAAAAAAATCCAGTACTAGTAATTTAATTTGGTGTTGAATGAATTGACTAGAATGTGGTTTATTTTCAGAAGTGAGAATCTGTTCACAACTAGGGCTAGGTGAATAATAGTGTATAAGATTTTTTTAAATAAAATTAAATTTTATTCAGCAAATTAACTAAGTTGAAATTACTCAACAACTGTGTTTGAAATACTTATGTATATTTTGGGGTGATTAATCCAATTTACGTTGGCAGTGCCAAAGGAAATGGTATCAGACCAAAGAAGCCAAGGCGATCCTTGCTATCAGCTAATGGTAGGCAAGCTGTACGTGACGTCCTCCTGGGTAGAGGGGGAGATGAGCCTTTGGTCTGGGTCCTGATTCTGTAACGTGGTGGTGTCCTGCACCTTTTGGTGCGCATGGAATTTGGCGCAAGAGCGTGCCTTCATTCAGGTGGATAAACCCTTTGAAAAAGCTGTGCGATGTGAGAAGACTGCCTGCGTTCCTACACGAAAATAACATCTGCTTATCCGTGCTTTTGGTGGTGCTGAAGAAAGCTCGTACAGGGTAACCACCAGTGCTGTTGACTAACGCAGAGTCCTCTGTCTTACGTGTCAGGCCTTCCTAAATCGAGTCGTTGGGTTGTTGAAACAAAACTGTTCCCTGGTTTGTCTGTGTATTTATGTGCCTCCCACTATGAATACAGTGATGGTTACTGCATAATAGCAAAGGCTGAATGAGACCCCTGTCATGCTGCTGCTTCTGAGGTGATGCTCGTGACCCTTCTTAAATTGGTCTTACGTGCTGATCATCCCAGGCTCCCACGGCCAATATGACCTTTCTTTTGCAAATGGAAAATTTCTTCAGGTGATATGTGTACGCAGAGATGTGACCTCTCTTTAGGAATGGATGTACCCTTCCCGGTTACCTTTTGTGTTTTATGATGCATGGTATTATTTCCTTTTGTGCTCCTTCTAGGCTGCCTGTTCCGTGCTCTTTCTGTTAAGAGTCAGCTTTTGTGTAATTTTCAAAATGACTTTGAAAAAGACTCAAAACTCTAACGTATGGAAGACCTGAGCGTGCATTTGCTTCTAGTGACAGAAGCGTTCATCTCTACTGTCCTCCTTGCATGAGATCCCTCTCCCTGTCCTTCCGCCAGCTTTGGTTTCGATCTAGCTGCGTGTGGCAGTGGCCCCGCATCCCAGCAGGTTTGGGAGGGCGGCAGCGCGGTCTCCTGGGTAGTGGGATATTCTTGCCTTTGGACACGACGGTTCTGCCTTCGTGCTGGCCGCTGTAACAGCAGCTGTAGGGTATCTTATGACCCAGCAAAGCAACACAGAGTCCTCAAAACAGAGGGGGGACTGTGGATGGGGTAGCATGAAAGACTAATTCTTTTTGATCGGTGTGGTTAGTCTCAATTCTGAGCTGCTGCCTCCCCCCTGCCCACATTGCACAACATTTACCACAATGGTAGCAGTCTTTATTATGCCATCTTTAATTGTGCTGATTTAGGTAAATACCTGGACCAGGCTAATCCCAAAAGATACAAAAGCACTTCTGCTTCATAAACCACTGTTCAGATTGCTGTACAGGAGGCAAAACTGGGAAAACTTTGCCTTTACTTGCATGGTTGTTACAATAGAGGTTCATTTTAAAATGTTGGGGTTTTATAATTACTTAAATCCAAAAGTGGAACTTGAAGTTTCAACAATCTATGTTTGATCTGTTTTGTGTCTTGATTTAATTTCCCCCAAAAGGTAAATTTTGAGTGGTTGGTAGTCATTAATATGGGTTGTGATTTTTACCTAGCAGGTGACTTTTTTTATATAGCACATGATTTTTTTTTTTATGTAGCACATGATTTTATATTTGTGTGTGTGATAGATATTTATCTAAAAATATATATATATATTTATATATAGATCTCAATTTAGTGTAAATGAGTGCTGCTTTCTGCTAACCTGATTGACCCCTTCTATACATGTGTCTTAACTATGTAGTCTAACATTGTTACTAAGAATCCTACACTGTGTCTGATGCAAAATAAATTGATAAAGGGAATGTCTGAAGTTAGTAAGTGCACATGGGTTGCACTTACCACATGGGTTGGGAAGAACCATCAGGTTCTTCTTGATCTTATTTGTGGACTGGCAGATGAAAACAAGCTTTAGTCCTGCTTCTGCTTCTACTTGTTTTCTTTCCTAACTATTAATCAAGCCAGAGTTTGAATTATTTTTTGTATCAAAGAGTCTCGTTCTTCTAGAAGTTGTGTTAGCATTTGCGGCTGATCTCAGGTACGTAGCCAGGGATTTGCATTGGTCCAGTGATTTGACTTCAAAAAAACATTGGCCCCAAATGTATTGATTTAGCACAGCCTGCCATACTAACAGAGAGGTGATTTTTTTTTTAAATAAGTTTAATGAGATGTGCACTTTCTAGAATAATTTTCATTAATGTTGGTTTGGTTTCTGATCCTCTTTTTATGCATTAGTTATGCTCTTTTTGTTTCTCGTCAGAGTTGGGGAAATGCTTTTGTCTAAAGTACTAGAAAAACTTACTAGAACGCTGGGTTGGGTTTTCATGTCAATGCTTTCAAGAAGTGTCGGGGAGAAATCAAAGGAGGGTTATGAAACTACTGTAAAGGGCTGGAATATCTGAAGCTGAAAGAGCATAACCTATTCCTTGAACAGAAAGAATGGACTATTGTGTGAAATTCCACAGGATCTCTTACAGACCAGAACAAACAGAGTCATTGCCTTGTTCAAACAAATACAACCTTTGGGGAAGGAGGAAAAAAAAAAATGCCGTAAAATGGGGGCATTGAAATGGCTTCGTAAGAAAGAGGTAGATGCGCTAGCGCATGACTCCAAAACAAGACTCTCTTTCTGAAGCGCACGTCGTTCCGTAGCCTTTGTGTTTAGGTCACCAGTGTCTGCCCAGTCCTCTTGGCCTACACATATAAGAACTAGTCTTCTGTCTTGCATTTTCTAACTTTACTGATTAATCTTGTGTTTTCTATTTCAATGTGAATAATTCAAGGTTCTGAAAGAAATGCTCGTATTCTGTGGCTCCCGCTGCCTGATACTTGGAATTACCGTTGAAGTTATTGCAATGGCTAATCTTTTAGTTTTCCTTTCAGGATTTTGAACTGTGACACAGGTGCTGTGGAAAGAGACAGCAAAATGCGGGGAGAGAAGGTGTTTAGTTCTTTTTAAATACAAAAGAAATGAATAATCTAGATACCTAAATAGCTGATGCTGGTGGAAATACATTGTTGATTTCAGGAATAGTCATATTTAGACTTACTGTGCAAATTCTGCCATTCCCTCACAGATGAACGCAGCCTGCACCACTGGCCCGTTTCCCTTCCAGGCAGCGGGGCACTCGCCCAAAGCCACGTGTTTCTAGCTAAGAGTTAAGGCTTAAAGGAGTCAATGCTATTGGACCTCTGGACTGTAATACTCATCTTAAGCTAACAACTTGACATTTTAAAATCTATTTAATCCTCTTTTGTCACATAAAGTAGACTTCTGACAGCTTGCCTCGCCCCCCTTTTACTCCGCAGCCTCATGTAGAGCAGGGGTATGGTCAAAAGGTGACTGGTTGCTTATTCTGGTCTTTTAAAACTTGCCTTCTGTTAAGTGCGTGCCCTCTCTGGGGAAAGTGATTCCGTAACAGCCTGCCGAGGAAGACTGGGTCTTTGCGCAAGGCCCAAAAACGTGGGTGAGTATTACAGCTGTACACCACCACACAGTGAGTATGCTGTTGCCAGCCTTAGCTCCGAGCTTTGCGGCGTACCTGGACACTGCAGCCACGCAGTATCATAAATAAATCAACATGGCGGATATGTGGTCTATCAAATACTTGAAGTACTAGTTATTTTCCAGAAACGTGACTAACATTGTTTGGTTGTAGAGGTACATTTATCCACTATCCCACTTAAAGGAAATTTTGGTTAAAATTGCCTATGTGATGCAGTACAGCAGAAAGTGATGTGACAAAGTACTGGCAGAGCAGCCTGAAACCAGCACCAGGTGGGAAGACTCATTCTTTTACCTCATTTTCGATCCCTGTAAAATAGCCTGTATACTTAAAGATAATGATTTGCAAGTAGTGCAAGAAGGAGGAATTTGAGATTAAATATATTCTGCTATCTATTAAGGGATTCCATCATCAGTACAGCACTGTGGTCTGCGTGTGCAGGTAGTGGCCGTTTTCATTCTTACTGTCACACTAGAACAGATCTTTAGGGGAAGTTTTACAAGTTCAGTAGAGTTTTAATCAACCAAGAAACATGCTCATAGTCTCTCTGGTCATCTGTAGGATAACTTCAGTGGGAGGACAGGGGGATGATGCTTCAGCAGATAAAGATATGTAAAACCTTCAAAGCACTGTGCAGAAGGCTTAATGTTTTTGTTAAAGTAGTTTCCTTGCTATTTAAAGTGAGCGCAGCTGACTGGATCATAAACAGCTTACAGCTGCACCGGAGAGAGAGGATTTAAATCACCCTTGGAGAATGGCTTCTAATGCTTTCCTGTGCACATACTTCTCTGGGGAGATGGCAGTTTCCAGTTGGTCGTTCTCCTAATACAGCTGTTAAAAGGTAAGAAGCTTCAGAACAGCAGCTGTGGTGCACAGTGCTGAACGAGAACTGGTTTGCACTGGAAGTTAGACTTGTTCTGGTGTAAATACCAACATATGTGTCCCAGGCAGTAATTCGTGTACTTCCTGTCCTCTGTTTACATGGCATGGGCAGCATGATTCAGCTTCTGTCCTTCAACAGCCAGCACTATTTCCTCAGTTACGCATTTATTCCCCCAAACCTATGGCAGGCAATAGGAACGTTGGCTGTGATCATCAGTGAATACAGCAAAATTAGTCACTTTTATTTAAAAGAAATAACATATTACAAATAAGTGTGCAAAACAATTTCTGTGATTAAATACACATAAAAGCAACATGCAACCTTGACATCAAAATCTGCAAAGTTAGTCCTTAGTATGTTACGTGATGCTAAAAGAAACTTGTTGAATTTAGAGAGTTTGCAGCTAAACAATCTTAAAGTGAACTGGCATGTCAGATTTGAAGCATCTGTGAAATTAAATTTCAGAAGAGCAAGACTTCCTTCCCCCAGGTATTTAGTGCTATGAACGGAGAGCTTGTGTCTATTTCAGTTTCTAGTTTAGTATTGTGTGCCTTAGTTCAGCGATAAGTATTAATTGCCATATAGCAAGTCTGGGAAAGAGTTTACAAGTCAGTCGGTTTAGTCTAACCTAACTGTCCCTAGGCCAACAGTATTTAGTATGCAACATCTCACATAAAAAAACCCCCCGAAGTTTGCAAGTTTAAAGCCATTGCAGAGAAGTGTACTTCATGCCACCTGGTTCATTTATTGTGCTGGATGTGTAAGCAGCCTGTCCAGTCTGCCAGCTGAAGCACAGCAATTTTAGAAGCAGTCAGTACAGCTGTCACACCAGTACAGAGGGTGGTTTTTAAACCTGGAATGGCTGCTTCGTTACAGAAGGAATGACCTCTACAAAAACAGGAGCTCCGTGTGCCCAAGTGCCCTGGTGGCTTGCTCCACACACCGAGGAGAGGTTAGTTGGGTCAGCCAGTGCCTAAATGTGCCTTCAGCTACTATGTACAGTTTGGCACCTTTGACAATTACTGCTGATCACTCAACCAACATCGGTATGTGTACGGGAGCAGCAGCCTGTGGCCACGCCACTGCCACCCCCAGCCCCATACGCTGGGTCAGAGGACAAGCATGGCTCAAGCTAGTCGTCTGTGGCTACGCACTTGTCATCTCTTCTCTGTTACTCTAAGATGTGCTCGGGGAGGGGGGAAGGCAGCGCTCCTGCTCCTAGCCAAGCTGGTGGAGTTGTATTTGAGCATGATCCACAGTATTCCCCCCACTCCCAGCCATTCCGTGGAAGTAGAGCAATGCCTAAAATCCTCTGTTTTCACATCCCTTTTTCTAAGGCTAGTTGTACATTTGTACAGCCCCCTGCAGATCTTTTAGTGTGGCAGGCACTCGTGTTTCATCTAAAGTCATTTCACAGTTTAGATTAAGAGAAACCCAATAGGCACAAGCTTGTTGAAAGCCACCATCTTGAAAACTTGAGTTGATGACAGTAACCCAAAGAGATTTTAATGATGAATACTTGCAGAAATAAGAATAAACATATGGAGTCCACTACTTCAGAGCTTGTTCTGATCATGTTGGACCAGGCTTCTCAGTGAGGTCTGCTAAACTCCTTGATCAGTATTGGACATTCATATACTGTCCTTCCAAAGATGTGGAATAGCCAAGGCAGTACTTCGACCCATGCACTCCCTCACCTCAGTCAAAGCTTGTCATCCGTCATTTCTAGAAACTGAGCATAGACATCCCTTGAGCATTCCCCTTTTTGGTTGAATAAGAACTTGTAGTAGCTGCCATCTGCACATATTGCTGAAACAAAAACAAAGGTGGTAAGTTCAGCTGTTCCAGAGGTACCGTTCTGTTCCTTCAGCAATAGCTTAAATGGACCTTTCGAGCTAATAGAACGTACAGAGAGGCGCACTGAGGTAAGTCAGTCCTCGTGCAGCATCTGTCAGCCTAGCACTGCACCCACCCTGGGCACTCTCTGGTCTTACTCCCTTGCAGTGCTGAGCAGCCCCTGTTCTCAGCTGAGGGGGACATGCAACGTTGTCTCATCTGAGCATTCCCTCCAGCTCAAAGCCAGTGTAGTTCAAAACCTGGTTCTCCAGGCAGAACCTGGGGAAGCCTCCAGTACTTACCTATGACAGCGTTTGGCTCTGTTCCAAAGGCACAAATGCATGGAGAGCCTGAGGGAACCTGAAATTTGGAAAAACTCCATTTGGAACTGAAGTATCTGGGGAGAAAGCTGGCAGAGGCCAAACTGAAAGAGAAAGGGAAAAAAAGAAAAGCATAACAACTTAGTAAGGTGCTGACTGGAGTTGACTTACAACTGCTGGTGTGTTTGAACAAGTCACAGGGTTCACACTAACTGCTATTTTTGATTGGCTTTTTATTTTCTTCTACTAAGTCTCAGGCAATTTGTACAATTCCCCTGCTAGAGAAGGGGGACCCTACAACTACCTTTCTGGCTTTATGTTTTTAAGTGACTGCAAAAACTGCCAAAAGGATTGATTTTTTAGTAGAGACTTTTATGTGAAGTGTCCACAAAGTATGCTCATGCTAAGAGAGAACCACTAAAAAACCACCCTGACCTCCTGCTGGAATTCTACAGCTCCGCAAAGGACAGCAGAAACTTGGCAGTTGTTATACAGTCCTAAATCTGCAACTTCACTCAAGCACAGGAGATTAATCTTACCACCTCCAACAGTGTAGGTATTCGCTACTGCTTGACAAGACCAGTGTTCTAAACTCTTGTTAAAAGGTCAAGGCCCCCCAGCCCCCCCCAAAAGGCTTCAGAATGGCTCAAACCCTACCTTGACTGCTTATTTCTTTTAGGGTCTTCTGCAGCAAAAATATGTACTGTGCCGTGGTCGCTGGATACACAGATTAGGGAAGCATCCTGATTGAAGTTAATACTGTAGAGAGTACAGACAGTTGCAGTATTTCTACTGGAACGAACCCACAGCTTCTGGTGTACGCAATTCCGCTTCTGCAGTTGCCCAGAGCAGCTGCCAGCCTGGCAGGCAGGATGGTAACAGCTCCTCTCCTGGAGGAGCTGGGACTCCTCCAATTCAGTGCTGCTTTGCTGACAGGACAAACAGCCCCTTGGCATACACTTGGAACAGAGGACCTCGTTTATCAGGACCAGCCACGCAGCAGAGTGCCCTGACGTGGATGCGATGGGTGTGGGCCATTCTGCTACTTCTGCTAGAAGGAACTGCACTATCTCTGCTCCGAGGAGCAGGCAGGTATTGGATAAAACGTGCAACACTCCTACCCCAGAGTGGTGCTCAGTAGAAGGGGGAAGTTTCCCTACTCCTGGGAGGGTTCCAGCAGTGGATTAGTCAAACTTCTGCCTTGGGCTCTCACATGCAGAGCAGCACTGTATTGTAGTAAAGCTCCCCTTGCCCCCAGGTGCTCAGCCTAGTCTCTCTGCAAAGCGTTAAACTGCATCATTGCATTCCCCATATTTCAGTGTGAAGTCAGAGCACCCGCAGCTACCTTTTACTCTATGCAGAGAAGTGGGCCTATTGATACATACGTTTTTGTCCCAACCCCTGTAACCTGTGCCCTGCTTTGCACAGCTGCCAGCTACTGCTCTCTCCTCGCCAGCACCGAGCAGAGAGGAAGCAGCACAGGCCCAGTGCAGCCCTGGGACCTCTGACTGCCAGGACATTTCTGCCTTGTGCCTGTGGCAGCGTAACTCCGCTTTGCTTTTTGAAGATGACTCGGGTGCCGTTTACCAGGCTGCCTCGGGCCCAACAATACCCACAAGACGACAAAGCTGAAGCAATTAAACATACCAGTATATATTGGCTGCCTGTGATCCTCTTCGTAGCTCCTGGATTAAATGCCCTGATGAAGTATCAAATATTCTTATGAGGGTCCCCTTGAAAAAGGAATCAAGCATTATATTAGGAAAAACAGAAGACTGTTTAAATCTGTGAATGCATCCCCAAATTCTCTCTGACCAGCATGCCCCTACGTACACCATTTTTCATCTCGGTAGATTTAAGAGAACCTCTCTTGATAATTTTTGGGAAGAATATTGATTTGCCCCCCACACCATCAGCACAGTTATCATGCTGTGGTATACAATCTTGTTACTTAGCTACTCAACTAGGTAATTTTCATCCAAGTTATACTCTAAAGCACTGGTGCAGTCCCGGCATTAGTTTGCAAACATTAGACTTGCATACAGCCTTCTGTGCCCAGGTTCTGCAAGTCATTTCTTTCTTGCACCCCATAGTCAGTACTCTGATTGCTACTGTGCAATTTTTTTTTCCCACTTGAGTATAATCAGCCCGTGGATGGTCTTGCCTTATAATTAGTTCAGTTGAAGTAATCTAGAAGAATTAGTTACCTATCACATGCTCATTATCTGCATTGATCCAAGGCTGAGACACCCCATAGATGAGTCAGGTTACAGACAGAATACTGTGTTAGAAAACCGTACTTCATTTAGAGTAAACTAACTTGCCACCAGAGATGTAAAAGAAGTCAGTGTATCCCAAAGAAAGCGATCAACAATTCAGTAGTGCTTTCATCTGATGAAGAGTGGGTATACGTTGTCACCTACAGCTCACGTTACACACCTAGTTAACAAATGCATCTCTCCAGTCACACACCAGTAAAGAACAGAGCCCAGAAGAGAAAGATTCAGGTAAATGTCAGCTTAGTTTTGATTTAAGACAGGAGCTTGAGATGTTTGCTTACAGTAGGGCAGTTTGTGGCAGTTTGCCCATACTCCTATTTCAGTTTGAAAATGCTGTTTGAACTGTTTCTCTACACAAAAAAAAGAATGTCTTAATACAAATGCAGCAGATTATTATTCTATTTAGCAATGGAGTTGGCAGTTTTAAGAGCTTTGTTTAGAAGATGTACAGTAATTAAGCATAGTTAAGAGCAACTATGGCTGCATTTTCTTTTTTTAAGCTTTCTGAGCTATAGGCTGTGCAGTAGAAGCTATTCTACACAGAGACTCATTGGATTAATTTAGCTTGTCCTTGAGAAACTCATTTCAGTTGAGTGGAAGAAGGTAGCGAGTACTCAACTTGCCTCAGGTAGATGGGTACATCTACCTTACATTCCTTTGAACGCTTTGGAACCAGTCAGCCTTTGGGAGATGAAGCTCACTAGCAGACTTTGCTGAGGTTCCCCTGAAGAAGGCAGGGCTATGACTTCCTTTGCATTCTTTCTACATCTCTCTGCATCAGCCCAGCCCAAAGGGATTTGTACTATGCAGCAACTTGAGGTTTTTGCCAGCATATTGCGTTCTTAGCCCTACGTAACATATGACCGCACACAATTTGGTAAATATTCCAAGAATCATTTTATCACTTACACTCTGGATGAAAACATCTGCAGTGTGTGCATGAGAAAAACGGAGGCAGTGCACCTCCCTCCTGGTCTGTAACAGGAGTTAAGCCAGAGCAGAACTAAGTCCTCAGTATGACAGACCTATTTGCAAGTATTTCTTTAGCCAGGGGTTTTAAAGTGAATTTAAGCAGAAACTAATAAAGGTGAAAGAATGCAAATAAGCTCCCCCCCTCCCCTTTATTTTTAAAATTAATTGTATTTATTGAAGAACACATGAAACATGTGAACTGCTTGGGCCAGATCTCATTCAAACGTCACTAAGAGTCACTGCTACAGTCAGCTAAAACATAAACGCCACCTCAGGCACTGTATTTGGATTGCTGTTTGGCTCTCCTAAAGGAGCAGTGAAGATAAAGAGGGACTGAGAATGCGTATTTCAATGACAAATTTTCCAGTTAGTTATTTCTATGTCTTTCTTACGAAAGGATGCGACTTCCTATTTTGGAAGGAGTTACTACACTAGAACGCATAGTAAATCAGAGGTAGGAGGATATTATTCTTACTTTTTCTGATGCTGTTGCAATTCTTGTTCCCTGCAGGTTTAAAGCTATACAGCTCAAGACTCCTTCATGAGCCTGTATGTCGACAGGAGGCTTTTCTGTATTAGCGAGATCCACTATCTGCACATGCCCAGTATGTGTTCCAGGAAATGCAAGAAGAGAATTATTACTATTTGGACAAAGGACACAGAGACCTAAAAGACAAAAAAAAAAAAGAAAAAGAAAGAGACAGAATAACTGTGTAGTTCCCATAACCTACTGAAGTTTTCAAATGTAAGTTTCTAAGATACCGGTAATTTCAGAATAAACAAACATACATGTAGTAAATCAGAATTTCATTTTAATGGCTATTGCGGTATCCCAAAACATGATCCGTCCATAAGTGCAGAGCACAGAGGAGTAGGGGAGTAGCATAATTTTAACTTGCTCTCATCATCACTTTATTTCAAAGTAATCTAGTTGTGGTTATCCAAAATCTGGATGTTTTCGGAGATCAGCTCCATCAGTCTGTTACAGCAAAGCTATTTAAAAAAAAAATAAAAAAGTCTCCTTAGCAGCTCAAAACGGGTAAGAGTTTATAATAGGTGATACTTTAGTTTCTCCTCTGTCAGTAAAACTGATTATTATTAATTCATGTTTGAACTTGGTTCTTATGGTACTTGCACTTTTTTTTTCTTCATCGCTTTTGGCAGACCATTAAGGGTGAATCACATCCCTCCCAGGTGTTTGGCTGATACCAAGTGAATTCCTGCAAACCGAGTCCACAGCTAGCAGAGCAACAGCTGGGAATCACAAGGAACAACATGCTTCTACTGCATCTTCCACCTTACGCCCACCAGCCTGTAGGTCAGCACGCTGAATCTGCATTTAAGCTGTGCTGCCCTGAGCGCAGCTAGCAATTCAACGTTTGCTTCTAGCAGGCTTGAAAACCTCCGAAATTGGGGACTCCAAGCCTAAGCAATCTCCCAGTGGAGAAAACATCTTCCTGATGTCCAAGCTGATCCTCACAAGATATCGAGCATGGCCAACACCCCTTGTTCTACTGTCTGGCACTATCAAGAAGAGTTTGGCTCCATCGTTTCTGTAACTGTCCTTCAAGTAGCTGTAAGCCACCAGCTGCAGATAGCCCTTCAGTGTCTCCTTCTGCACGAGGAAACAAGCCCAACTCCTCAACCTCCCCATGCAGGCCATGCGCTTTGGGACCCTGACCCTCTTCATAGCAGGCCACAGTTGTGCCTGGAGGCAGATATTCACACAGTTGCCATTACGCCCCTCCAGTTTTAGACCTTCATGTACACAGCTAGTCTTAAGTGCGCAGCTGGCATGGGAGTATGCTCCTCTCTTCCCTCTCAAGGCTCTCCTTCCAGACACTATCTCCTTTTTTCAATACAACCTACTGCGACAAAACCGTTTCCTTAGGTCAATCCCAAGCCCTGTCCCTCCCGTGCCTAACTAGAGCCTAGAGCTGGCATCACTGCACTAGACAGTACTTAGCCTGGGGCACTAATGCTCGGCTTGGTTCAGGATGCCTTCTGCTCGTTTCAACAAGAGACAAAGCCATACCTTGCTATTTAAAAAGAACAATATCCGTTTGTTAGTTAGGCTCTTTTTTGCCCTGCAGAGAATAGTTGGCTAGACAGTTCTAGCTCTATTAGAAAAGAAGAATGATGCACTTTAATAGAGTTTGTGTTTATAATTAAGCTTTCAGCACAAAATACATCAAGTTTACAAGTTCTTCACAAAAGAAAGCATATAGTTCTTACAGAAATCAAATCTGTAACAGGAGTACATGAAAAAGCTTTTCTGTGCTAAGTATTAATACATTTTAATAACCATTTTATAAACACAAAAGCATCTCCAAAGGGCATGACTATACTGCATGAAGTAAACTGTTTAATGACTTACTAAATGAAACTGATGCAGGCAGCTAAAGATAAAGAGCATGTCAAGAACAGAATAAACTTGCTTCCACTCCCCAGCCCACATATACAACTAACCTTTAGGGTTGTAGCAGGTTTCAAAGACGTGCAGCTGGTGGGGATTGTGTGTGAATGTGAAAACTTTAATCATCGAGTCCAAGACTACCACAATTCTGAAACAGACAAAAAGTTCCTGTGACTCGGGGTGGGTAAAACAGGGACATAGATATTAAATTCAGATCTGCAAAGGCTTTCAACTGATTGAATGGGTTATATTCCGCACCCCCCCACCCTCCCCCAAGCCTTGCAAAAAAACCATGCAACTATGAGCCTGCAAAGTACTTTTATGCAAAGCTGTGACGGCAGAACCCCTCTGCCCACACATACACAGACTCCAGCTGCTAACAGATGCTCTTGCTCTAGAGATCCGCTTGAATTCCCTTCACATTCCTCCATACCTAGAAAAAGTCAGCAATAGCCACATAAGAACATTTCCCTACATTAGGGGGCCAGAAAGTCTTACAGGTTTTTCATCAAGGTCTTGGATACCAGTATACTTGAGCTGTGATCTGTTAACACCCAATGCTTGCCCCCCAAAAGCCTGTTTTACCTTGAATTGCTGGTGTTGTTTATCTAGGTGTTAAAGCAGGATCTTTTTCTTTCTACGAACAGCTGGAAATGAATAAGAACAGCGTACAAAGCCAAGCTGCGCATTTGGAACACATTTTTTTGTACCCACCTGTCTCTTCGCAGCTTAACTGCTTTGACTTCTGTAGAAAACTCTATCTCAATGACAGTCTTCTTCTTCAGGTCATCCCAGATCATTACTAGAACAGTGCGCAGAGATTGCATTAGGTCACCAAGGCAAATCCAAAGATCCACATCATCTCCATTATAACAACTCCTGGCTTCTGAGAAGGCTAATCAGGAAGAGCATCCAATAGCTAAGCAGTTACAGCTTAGCGTCCTGCTCACCAGAAGACATTTAGCTACTACATTCCAACCCACTCTTTCATGCTATGACTCGTGCAGGTAGGAGCTGGTAAACTCTAACCACAAAAGCTGACAATAAAAATAGATTTTTCTAAAGACAATCAGCTTTTTTGTTTTGCTCTGAGGGTTATCAAAGGAATAAGGCAGCAGCCGAAAAAAGAAGCAGCACATTTTCCTACAAAGCTTGCCAACCAGGGACCTTTTGCCCCTCAGGCTGCTGAGCCACAGAGCCTCTTTGCAAAGGTAACTGTGAGAAGTACAGACTTTGTCACCAGGTCTCGGAGACTGGTCATTGCAGGTAACTGCCTGTTAACACTGCAGTGACGCAACTTATTTCACCACATTTACTTAAACCTGCTGCAACATCCCCTCCATCCAACCTTCAGAGTATCGGACCCCAGCTCAAGGCATTTGGTTTGGGAGTTCTCTGGGCAGCTTCACACAGATAGCAAGGCAAACATTTACAAGATCTATTCCTCGAGACTCACCTTTGTTAGGTGGGTACTTTGGCTTTTTTCCTCCACCTACTAGTGCTAAATAGTTGCAACGAAACAACATTTCAACATGGCCGACACCACCTTCTAGAAATTCTGAAAGACAAATGTATTTTATTTAAAAAGTCTCAGAAAACCTGTTAAAATGCCGTCTAATCCTTACCATTGTTACAAGAAAAGCTTGCTTTACCTAGCTCTTCTCTCAGGCACCTGAGAATAGTATCTTCCTACTCTGGCTGACCTTAAAAAACAGAGAATCCTCTAAGAGTGGGGTGACAGACCAGAAACCCTGACTAAAAGGGTTGGGGTATTTGGTTGGGGTTTTTTTTTTTTTTTTGTGGTTTTTTTTTTTGTTTGTTTGATTTTTTTTGTGCTTGTTTAAGATTAGGATTCTCAGCAAAGCTGCTTTATTTTTCATAGCAAAGAAGATGACCGCTCTTCTTGTCACAGGCCCCATTTTCATATATAGAAAAAACACAGCAAGGTTTTAAAGTTACATTAAAACATGCTGCATGAGAGGAGATGAAGCAATATCATCATGGCAGCTGGATCATTTCTATTATACAGTGGGTTTGTAAATATGTTTAGAAAGACTGTCCAGTTACCTCAAAGTCACTCCCCTCACACACACACGCATTCCAAGTCTGGTGTTGCTCTATTATGCTAATGCCATGCATTTCGAAAAACACCAATGGTATTCATTAGTCATGAACCTTTTTATTTGCAAGGGGATTTGGCTTTATAGACTTCGTAGATTTGAGGAAAGAAGGCAAAATGCACGTACATGTAACTGAACTAGACTCTCTAGTGCTGTTCTCTGGAGCATATCCGTAGCTGCTAGAATAGGTAAGTATGGTCCAGCTCCAGCAAGCCTCTGCTCAATGATGTAGGAAAAATAGTGAAAGCAAGGTACATCAGCTGGTGCAGACAGTTTCTCATTTATAGTGCAAGGAAAAGGTTTTTTTCCTTTTTAAGAATCTCAGCTGCAGAGAAAGTAGAGTGAGATGCCATGCTTATGGTGCAAGTGGAGGAATAAAATAGCAACCAGGGGATTTTGTAATAAAGGAATTTTTCAATTCGATGACTTTTGAGTGGGGGCTTGGCATTCCACTGGGGAGAGGGAACTGAACTGTCAGGAGGAGAGCCCGGAAGTGTGGCCTTCAAGGTAGATGAGCAGAGTTAAAAACAAACTTCTCCTTTAAAAGGCTGTCCAATAACTCCACACACTGGCAGGTTGCAGCAGGAAAGGCGGACAAAACTAGTAAACCATTTCAAAGCTAGAGGAAAAGTTGAAATTTCACAAGGACTCAAGACAGACCTACTGTCAGAAACAGGGATGGGAGTGTCTGAGGACCTGGGAGGAAGCGCTACAATGGAAAGATGTAGACATATGCAAGAAGGATAGGACAAGGGAGATTCAGTTAGACATTAAGAAACATTGCAGTACATCTGGATGAGGAATTTACGTTGGGACTTCACCATACAATGCTGAAGGCAGATGCCTGGAAAGATGCTCATACTAGAGCAGTAAAGCGTTGGATTTCATACAAGTCCTTGTGGTTTCTTCAACACCACTTTCGACTGCCGAGTCTCCTTCCTGAACAGTTGTATTTGGACACGACCCCCTTCTGCACCAGATCCTCCTCTTAACTCCATTAAAGCATTTAAATAAAGCATGACAGCACATTTTGTTATGAAGAGGAATTATCACCGCAACAAAAAGTCTTAAAATATTTACGGATGATAACCCGAGACAATTTAAGAACGTACAATGTGTTCTGAATCTACGTTAGAACAGGCACTTTAATTACTATATTTACAGTTCTGACAGGTGGTGCTCGGATGGAGAACTTCAAGGAACTCCTGGATGTAAGAGAGACAAACCAGGGTGTAACAGGTAAGACTTGGTTTTGTACTGGGTTACAGAAATCAATCAAATAGACAAGCTCCATCTGGGACTCTCTCAGGTAGGTTTAAATATACATGAAAGACGAACAAGATTTCTCTGTGTACCTATGCAGCCAGCATAGTCCGACCTCTCAGAATCCACAGGGGAAAGGCAATCTGACTCTTAAGAGACATTTCACCACAGGAGTCGTGGAAGTATGTCCAGAGCTACTGCCAGGGAGAGTTTTGACAAGGAACTCAACAGAACTTCAACCTGAATTCTGATCCTTTTAGCACACGATCACAGATGATAGTCCCAAGATGTGTTGCTTATGGAAGAATTTAGTATTAAGAACAGAAAACAGTTGTCAGCTTTGGCCACGTGAACAGTGACTGAAATCTCTTACAGCACTAGAAAGCTAAAGCATGCCTGGTTTCATAGGAATTGCTATTTAAAATACATTTTTTCCTCTTATTAAATCCTTTCTATCACCACAAGCTGGAAGTGCTGGGAAACCTGTTTAGCATGGCAGCTTTCTTCCTCTATTTAAGGTTAGAATCACATAGCTAGGTTTCATTTTCCCTTATTTTGACTCAGTTGTGTTTGCTTTCTGATAAAAAGCCCCACTACCTGTTAATATAGCTCACCTAGTCATTTCTGTTAAGACATGACACTAGCTTTACCACTTCTTTAAGATCCTCCCAAATTTTTTAAGTATACAGAGAATATAAAATTTAGAGTATTAGAGGTCTGAGCTCACAGTGCTCTTGCAAGCAATACTCTAAGCAAGTACAAGAAATGTTACATTCAGATCTCCTGTAAGAAGGCTGTAGTTTTATTGCTGTGCTACATCACCCAGATTACTGCACAAGAACAGAACAACTTCTCTTGACGGTACATAATAATGCTGCAGCGAGCAACTCTTCTCCCACTTGTGAATAACCAGGCAACTTATCTCCCGTTCAGGACTACAAACATTAGCAACAGCTAACACAATTCAGCCTCTGCAAGAAGGTGAGACACATTCATCATCAGCCAGCTTTATGCTAATTAATAGCATATAAACATCTGACCAGGCAGTGGCATACGTGAGAGTCCCTTTGGGACCAGCATGGACTTCCCTGCTTGAGGCTTTATCCAAAGCCTTCCAGTGATGGATCAGTGAAAGCTTAAGCAAGAATCTTACAGAAAAAAACGTGGAGGCTGAGCTTCCAACACAGAACTAGCATGGTATAATAAGTAAGCATTTTACCTTGTTTCTCTTTTTCTTTGAGTGGATCTGCATTATAGACTCGGAATCCATTTTCCATTCCACATGCAAAGCATCCTGTAGTAAAAAGCACATATATATATACACGTATATAGTAATTGCAAGATACACTCAAGAACTAAGCAGAGTCAGAGGGTTAAGAGAGTGTTACTCGATAACTGCGTTGTTAAATTCAAGCTGAAGACCACTTGCAGGCTTTGTTAGCATTTGCAAGTGAAAACTGTTTAGAGGAGTTGTCCTCTATGCTGGCCTCTACTGAAAGTGGAAAGTTCTCAGTATTCTTTTTAGACAGGTAAGAACACAACGGAAGGAAAGGAGCGCAATTCCCAACCCATCTGTATCCTATGCCATGCACTACAGAGGGAAGGAAACCTGCATTTTAACTTTTATGGTCCAACAGTCGTTATGAAGCAAAAACTTCCTTTCTTGTTAGATCCAAGTTTACACCATGCTTACAACTATATGAAGTATGATCCATTGTTCATGTTTCACAGAAGAGAGCTTCTCAAACATGGTTTTTAAGAATGCTCTAATGAGAGTCTTCCAAGTCTGATGCCAATAATTACATGCCAATAGCTTAAGTCTAAACCAGGGAATGATTAGAAGCCAGATTAAAATACTCTGGAAAATTATTTTAGTTACATTTACGTACAGAATTATGCATGTGCCTTTTTAGTGGCATCCATCAAACTACCAGCATCCTGTCCTGCTGTTTTACTCGCTAATGGGTGAACGCAGTTACTAATACAAAGAAATGCCAGCGTGAAGTTAGAAGCAGCGACCATCGCTAGAGGCAGACTGACAGAAGATTAGTTGCTACACAATTTATATGCACTGTATCAAAAATCCAGTTAAGATCTTCAAGGTACTCGAACAGAGATATTCAAAATAGCCTGGTTTTATTCTAAGGCACTGCAATGACTGCAATGATTTAAACCCCCTAAGTAAAAACTGAGGAGCTATGTCTAAATGCACCCCTTCCCCAAACTCAATACCCAAAAATCACCAGGTGGGTGGGTAAGGGAGGGAAGGAAGTCTTCACTCCTAGCCTAAGGTCTCCATGGGGCACCATGGGCCCATAGCCAGGTGACGCACGATTTCCTACACACAAGACTGGACTGGTTTGTTGTGGAGCGGTGGCTCAGAAACTAGGAAAAGGGCTCAAACTGCAAGAGACTGTTTCAGGTATTCCTGGCGCTAAAGATTCATGAGAAGTCCTCACAACACAGGCAACTGCCTTTCTGGTTTGCATACCATTAGCTTAATACAAGCTCAATTAAAAAAATTGCATATGCTCACTGAGGAGCAAGTGAGCAACATTCAATACATGTCTTCCACTGCTTATATCTTGATGTGGGTTAAGCTGTCAGAAGAAAAGATACAATTGGTGACTTTTTTTTTTTTGTTATGACACAGAACAAAAATCAATGTTCTCGCACAACAATACAAACATGTATAATAAGCTTGATCTTGACAACAATATTAGTGTAAAAACTCCACAATTTGGGAAAAATAATGCAGCCAATTTGAGATTCCTTTTTAATACTTCAAGAGTTTCATTCCAAGTAGGACCACTTTAAAAAAAAAAACAAAAAAACAAAACACACACACACCCCCCCAAACCACAAAAAAACCACAACAAAAAACCCAACCAACCACAAACCCCCCCAACCAACCAAAACACAACAGCAACCAAAAAAAGGCATCACACACATCTTCCACTTTACAGACCAGTATCTTATGAGGTGTGGGGTGTATGTTTGGCAGCACCCTTAGGGCTCCTATTCACTGAACTCACACGTACAAAGGAAAAATGACTACAAGATCCATCTCTGCACCCTTCAATGTAGAAAGGAAACAAATTAACCCTCTTATTTTACGTACAGTCACTAACAGCAGAGTCACAGACCCAATATACCCGACTGTTCTAACAGTACAACAGTTAGCTAAACAGTGAAGAAAAAACACCCAAAAAACCTGCTCCCCCAACCCAGAAGACTCACAGGCACAACTTCATCCTGTCCGAGATTCTGTAATAAACTAAGTGCAAAAAGTTCTTGTTCACATATGTAAACACACAGAGAGTGGTTAACAAGAATATAATAATTACAGAAAGATTAGTAAACATATTGAAATAGATGCTTTCAAATTAACTATATTCATTTTACCTCCTCCCTTCTCAGCGCATCGTTCTTTAGTTTGCTCTGTCAGTTGAATACATAAGAGTGCGCTGTGTTGAAATCCCAGCACTAACAAGCTGCCACCTCGTGCACTATACTTTACTGGGATAACTAGAAAGCAAATTACAATGGAAACATTTCTCTCTACATAAAACAATACTGTACAGGATGAGAACTAATCTGTTTCTGGTAGCTGTAATGTGTATCCAGGTAATTATTTTTCCAGTGACGGTTTTATAACTCAATATTGTATTTCCAGGAGGGGCAAAGGAAAGGGATGCTGAAACCATTCTATACTAAAAGAGCACTGTCAAGTCTTACTTGTGTTAATATCAGCAGCTTATAACAAACCCAAACAGAGCATTGCTAATGCAATAAAATGCAGACATTACATTTCCTGTAGCACCACTACAGCTTTTCTGCAGGGCTAACCTTGTGACTAAGACGTGGGCTGCTTTTAATGTCTTGGGAATATCCACATTTTTAACTGGAGACAATACACCAGCACTGAGGGAATGTGAGTAATGGTGATATTCCCCACACAGTCAATCATTACTGACAGAGATACAAAGTTCTCAGTCATGGCAACCCCTGAGTCAAACGAGAAAAAAAAAAAAACATACAGGAAGATTACTGCTACTCATTCAATTCCAGGTTACAGGAACAGCTTTGGAGCCCAGTGTTTCCCATCTGACTGATCCCAGCATTTACCAGTGGGATCACAAATTTGACAGTTCAGCTACAGCTTGGAAGCTCTTATGTATGAGAGAGCTGGGGAGGGGCTGCCAGAAGAGGGAATTGCTGCAATAATAGGTATGCTTCCTTCCACAGGAAGTTCACACCTCAGTTTAAGAAGGGACAGACATGCTGTCAAAGAGCCACTGACAGAAGACAACTCAGATACTTAAAAAAAAAAAAATTATTACAGAATTATTACCCTAACCCACAGTTGTGCTTGTCCCTACAGTAAAACGAACAGTCAGGAAAAGGAAAGTTGCCAACAGTCCCAGTGAGGCCACAGTGAGTCTCATTTGTTTTTCTAAAACCAAAGAAAAAGGGTTAAATTAATGACTATCCTAGCAGATGCCACAAGCTGAAGGGGGCATGCTGATATAAAGAAGTCTGCAGGCTTTAGGGCCTAAGATCCAGAAATTGCAGTGAAGTCTAGGGAAGTGACTATGGCATGCGCAGTTCCTAGCACGTTAGTTGTCCTCACCACAGCAAATTTGGTGTGAAGCCATAAGAGAGAGTGCAGAATCCTACTAACATTTATGGGGTCCTACAGCTAAGTGTTTCAGTCCACTGAATGAGATCAAATGAATAAGCCAAGTGTTTCAACACCAAAACATGCCCGCACCTCAGTTTTCAAACACTGCAACAGTGACAAAAGAGAAACTTGTCCGCAATTTACACATACGCTTTCTGGTATGGTAATTTATGATGATGTTTTGCCTATTCATTTCTGTAAAGCACTTTAATGTCCTTCTGAAAGCATTAGAAAAGTGCCTGAAATGAGGAGTATACCAGCTTGAAATTAAGAACCTAAAGTCAGAGTATTCTGTTTCAAAACAGCTGAGAACACCTTGCAATACAGGCCTGCCATTTTTTTGGGTTACACTGTTTCTTTATTTTTTAATTTAAAAACAAAAAGTGGCAAAGGCACCCAATATAAAAATACAGTATCACTCAAAACAGAATAAGGGAAGCACATTTCAGAAAAACTGCAGATGCTAGCTTTATCACTTGTCAGTCATGGGAGTTGGACTTGGAGAGACTTATTAGATCATTCCTCCCATCTTCCCATCAGTGTGGGATTGGCTAGTCTTAAATTACCCCAAAATTAGGTTATTGTGACAATATATGCAGACACCCACACTACTAAGCTTCAGCACTCGAGTGACTCATATTTCTATTTTTGGCAGAAGCAACAAGGCAGAAGTGAGCTTTTCCTCTTATCTACTCTTCTTTGGGCAGCCAAAGAATTACCTTTCCTTTAACACTTTTAAAAAGCCCTGTACTAGTAAGAAGTTAGCATGCTACCTACAGTCCAAAAGTCATCATTCCTAAGCAGGAAGAGCTCCAGGAGCCTGCAAATGAAAGCCAAACATGGGTTTTGTTCAAGTTTGTTGTTGTTACTCAGTTGGCTGGCCGGGCTAGGTAGGCTGGGACTTGAATACTGCTAGGAATATGCTTCTCAGCTTACAGATTCCCAAGACAAATTCCTTAACATACTTTGGATGTGACATTATTCAAAAAAGTGTTTATGTTGCAGTTACTGCTACAGAATTTAAGGAAGCCTTTGCAACAAAGAACAAGTTTTACATGCTAAAATGATGTTCTAAAGGCATTTTGCAGTAAAAGAGAAACAGCTTCTTACACAGTTCTCTTTATAACCCAGCCCCATCACAGGCCAAGCATCAAATATTACCGCTTCATTACAGACCCCTGCAGATTTGAAGTGAAGCTCGTCCTCGCAAATCTCTTTTTCCATCTCTGTTGCAAATGCAAGATGAAGACAAGTGCAGAGTTGCTGAACAACAGACTATTCTATTGTTTTCAAGTCAACAGGATAGCATGAAGAGAGCTACCAAGAAGCTCGCTGCATTAACAGCTTGATATACTACTGACAAAATGTCATCAGAGGTGTTAGACTACAATCAACAGAATAATTCATGTTTACACACAAATTCAACAGCATCAGCAACAGCCCTACGAACTACAGTCTACAGTGACAGAAATTGCAAGACTGTTAGGCAAGAGTATTATTTGTTAAGACAAAAGGATGTTACAAAATGATGACCTTCTATTCCTTATTCCACAAAAATGACACTTACTCATAAGACTGGTGCTATTTTTATATTGCAAAAGCAAGACGAGGCATATGCACCCCCTTTCTAGAAGAGGTCTTCCCCTTTCTAACAAAGAAAGAAAATAAACCAAGCACACAGTTCTGACGTTTTTCAGTGGTCCATGTATCTGTACTTGTCTGCCAGTATCATTAGTAGCTTTAAACACCATTTTAAAAATACAAATCAGGCAAAAAAAAAAAAAAGCCACACCACAAATTTTGAATGCAAAGTACTCACACTGCAAAAGTGACATTTTGTGAGTTACCTTTTCAGTAACGCAGCTTCAAAAGTGCATCCCTTTAAGCACAGGATTTAAGGCAGACTTATACAACTACACGAGGGAGGCTAGCCAATTTTAAGCAGCGCAACTTGCAGCAAGTACCACACCACCGTCTGAGAGGCTGATGTACTTGAAGACGACTGTTCCTTCTCCTCTCCCCCCACTCCACCCAACCAACCCTCTCCGAAGCGGCTGGGTACGCACACTACCACACCGGAGCTAAAACGACAGGAGACCGGTTAAATCACAAACGCGCCCCGCCCCGGCTTTTTAAAAAGCGGGGGCTACGTCTACCACAGCAACTCCAGCGACCGGACCCCGGGCACCCTGTCAGCCACCGAAGGGGGGGACGCAGAGCGAGGGACACCGCGCCCTGCCCGCCCGCCGCCTCCGCGGGACGCGGCCGCAGGCCCAGGG
>WAAD01027592.1:6173-50993 GCA_013389945.1 Fregata magnificens | reverse complement strand
TTTTAAGAAAAAGAACCATTGGCTAATTTTACCTTCCTGGCTTTTCAGCATATCTCTGTGAAACTCCTTTCCAGGAACAAAGCCCAGTGTCCCAGGATTATTGATGTACGAATCTATACTCCTTTAAC
Source organism: Fregata magnificens (assembly GCA_013389945.1). Classification (NCBI taxonomy): domain Eukaryota; kingdom Metazoa; phylum Chordata; class Aves; order Suliformes; family Fregatidae; genus Fregata; species Fregata magnificens. The sequence goes on along the minus strand of WAAD01027592.1, from coordinate 50,865 downwards.
TATGGGTTTCTCTCAAAATTGAGAGCCATTCATATCACTAAACCAGTACAAAAGATCCTCTGAACACTCTTAAATTAGTGCAAAGCTGACTTATTTAGAGTAGTATGATCAGAAGACATAAGTTTTCTCCAAAGCACTGTGGAGCCTGTAACTATATTTAACTATACTCAAACTATATTTTACTATCTCCAGCATCTATCTCAAATCCTTCAACTGATTCTTTGAAAGACGCCATCTGCTGCCCTTAGTACTTAGACTAAATTTAGTCTTCTATATCAAGCCTAAATTAGGCCTAAACTAACCCATGGGGTTTTGTAATCCTGCTCTCTTCTTGCCATGCCATGGGGTCATAAGCCTGTCTACCTCCTTTTTGGGACTTCTGGCACTCTGACCCTGCACTAAAGTGCAGCTAGATTGGCTTTGGCTGCCTTGTAGTCACAACTTCCAATGTCAAGACTAGACAATGACTAAACCAGGATTTATATAATGATAAATACATAGTTATTGGTTGATTTTTAAGTAAACTGATGCAACCTGTGTGGACAATTTTCACTTCCTGTGTTTATTTTTTCTGAAGGAAGCTTGCCTCTATATTTCCTGTTTATTGTATTTTTATTGGATTGAATTAACCAAACCTTAGTTACCTGGATTTCTTCTCAGCTTTAAAAAGAAACTCCACATAAAAGTAAAGTTCTAAAAGTAATAGTTTCACTGGAATATGTAAAACTACAGTTTTGTATAACTTTTGGCCACGTTCCTTCACACCTAAGCTTTTCAGGGTAAGAACTAAAGACAGGAGAGGAAAAATACAAGTTAAGGCCATTTTTAGGGACCTATACAATTTTTCTGAGCAAGAACAAAATCCATAGGAGTCCATAGTTTCTTACATTAAAAGCTTGATTTTCATTTTAAGCGTAAACTTTCTCCAGCGTGTCTTTTGTATGAAATGGGATAACCTGGCCTATATTGCATTCCATATCTATATAGGTTTAGAACCATTTGGTACAGTCAAAGGATTTTTCTCCTCCTCAGAGATATTAAATGAGTCCCCTTTCCATAGCAATACTAAGTAAGCATTCTGTCATTTTAATTTATTCTCCTGTGTAAACCAGGGTTAGTCACTAACTTGTTAAATGTTGTGATTGATACAGAAATAAATTTGTAGCTTTATGTTGTAATTCACAGCATTGAGTTTCATTCTTCATGGTGTCATATCTGCACTTTGGAAGGAGTCGAATTAAAAAGGATAATTCTTACTTCTAGGTTACACTTCCCTACCTCGTCCCCTTACACAAAAAGGTTAAGTGTCTTTTCAAATTAAGGCAGCAGTAATTAACCAGTGGCATTGTTTGTGATTTGCCAACTCTGGGCGTTAATGAGGGAGAAATTAGCACTTAGCAGCAGGAGTTCCTGATAGTTAGTGGCAAATGCTTAATGTGCCAACAAGTTAATTTTGGTCTTAAGTACTACACTTAAGTGTTTTTAAACAAAAGTATGGTGTGTTTTTTATGTGATCATACATATGGGCTGTGTAATATAGAGCTATAATACAAGGAATGACACAGTATAGTGGAAAAAAGTGCAACCTAGGCAGCACAGCGCAAATAGGTTTGCTATAACAACATAGTCAAAAGCAGGATTGATGGATGTATTCATGCTAAAGATGTACTTGCTCCTGCAATTAACAATATGCAGATGTTCTTGTATATAAATTTTATCATCAAATTTGGCATTTCTGAACATAAGTTTTTAAGCACAAAATATTCCTGAAAAATTGTGCCTGAGCTGTGACGATTTGCTAGAAAGACATAAATCAGCCTTTTGAGGCGTCTCGAAATATTAATTTTATTAAAAATTGCGATTTCAAAAAATAACTTAACAAATTACTTAAGCACAGTGCCCCATGTGTTTTGTGGTGGATAGGGGATTCAGACTGTCACAGAGAGCAAAATGAGCCCTTCAAAACTTGGGCTGAGCAGCTGCTCATTAGCACCAAGATTTTACCTGGCACGCACGCTCGTAATGCCTAAGTGCTTGCGTACATTTCATACCTTCTGCCTTGCATAAAATAGCCCATTAGAAATGTAAGGTCTGCTCCCTATCTTCTGGGGATTTTTGCTTCTAAAATAACTTTGGTTAGTACATAAGTACATCCCCACTCAATTATCCCTTTTCTATGTTTGGTTGATGTGGGAACAGATATGTAGTCTGTGAAATAACAAAAGTAGGCCCATCCTGCATCAGCAAATTACTGCCTCTCACCGGAGGCAGTGAGCATCAGTCCTCGGCTTCACTTGCCATTTGCTCCTCACTACTGCTAGGCTAGCTGGCCTCCTCCTTACAGTGAGGTTGTGCACATCTCAGCCCCACATGAACTTCAGCAAAGGCAAACGGAGAGAAGTCCTCAGAGACAGCAGAGGCTGAAGTTGTTTGCCAGCCAGAAAAAACTTAGGAATTGGGTGTAGGCAGCATCGTCCTTCTGTACAAGCCACTTTTTAGTCTGTGCTTTATTCAATGCTAAACATGTTTGAATACGTTAGCTAGTATAGCTGGATTTGTCAGAGTTTTAACCTTGCCACTTTCAAATATCATCTTTCAGTTGCAAAAAGCACATTTGCCAGTGTTGCCTCAGCTATGCTGAGGGGTAATTTACTTTACCACTAAACTGCAGCCACTTCTAGGTTGAAGAGTAGTAGCCATAAACCGAAATGTTACAACGCTATGCAGCAGTTTCGGGCAAAAGACTACCGTATCTAATTGAAACTGCAGGAGGAAGCCACAGGGGTTTCTTCTTCCTTTGATGCCTGTTCCATTACATGAGCACATCAAATAGAGTTTACCCTCCATTGTTGGAAAGAAACCACCCTAATGAAGCCAGTCTGGCACTACCCACAGTTTTGAGTGCTTGTATTGTCTGCTAAGTGGACATTTAGGTTACCTCGCATCCCCCCAACACATTTTTATTGTAATTAAACATTAACAAAAATTGGCTACCATATTGGTTGAGTCCTGAGTACGGCTCTGCATATAAACCATTACATGACATTCTATTGAACTTTTCCTTGTACAGACGGTATCTAACAGCTCATCCTGCACTGTTGTTTTTGGCAAGTTCACTACAGCATATAATAAATCAAGGAAAGAAAAAGCTTTTTGGCCTAATGTTGTACAGACTGCTGTAATGTTAGACTACAGAAAGCAGTTCTGTTTTTAGACATCCTTTTACTAACCCAACATTCATAATTTATGATTTCACTGTAAAATTCCTGCAACACTACACCAAAAGTAGTGCTGCCCTTTAATTAAGTGCTCTCAGTAGGAAAAACGTGAAACTGATGTGCAAAACATATCGCAGTACACAGTGATTGATAGTGATTACTTCTTTATGAACCCAGCCTGAAGGTCTGAACTTCCTGATGGGTAAAATAGTCCATGGGGCTACTTCCTGAGATTGCCTAGTGGGGATCAGTCAGAGTTAGCAATATTTGAGGAATTCCTGAGGCACATTACAGCAGAAACTTTCTATTTCTTTCGGAGTTGTGCTTTACGTTAATAATTACCTGAATAATAGCTCATTGTAGAGATTGTATTTTAAGAATTCGTTGTTATCTTCATGGTGTTATAATTTGCATGAACTGGGACTTGCGTAAACCCCTGTATTTTTAATGCCTGCACACCCAAATCTGAAAAAGCAGAGTGCATGGCAAGAGAGACTTCTGTATGTATCAAAATTACTAAATGTTATTAATATTTAAGGCATAGGTCTTTTTTTACTGATATGTGCACAGTATTCAAAGGAAGAAACAAAACTCTGATGTGGATTGTTTGAGACTCTAAATAGCATTTTTATTCCTGGAATCAGGTATTAATGACATATATCAATTCAACATTGATTAAAATTTGAAAATGAAATGGAGGTCAAATACTCTCTCTGATTTTGCGGTGAAATTAACAGATTTACTTGTGTTGGAATCACAGAGGTAGGGAATTAAAGTTCAGCTAGCACAAACATAAGTTCATTTTCCTTTTTGCTTGACAGATTTGGCCCTGGATTAGTCATCTACTGGTATGGATTTATTGAAGAGCTGGACTGCCATCGCGAACGTGGTATCCTGCTAAAAGACTGCTTTCCTACTGACATTGTGACTCTGCGACACAGCATGGCTCAACGCTGATGTTGGGAGGAAGAGGTAAATCCGGAAGCAATTTTACTTTCCTGCAGTGTAAACTAATGGCAGCATCTGCCCTGAACTTCAGCTGAACTCCTGCTGCCCGCCCTTATGCTACTGCCTCTTTACACAAACATATCAAGAGTTTCTGTTTTGCTTCAGACCTCTGTTGTGATCAGCCAAAAAAGACAGACACAACCCACTCATTATCAGCATTTCTGTCTCTGTCAAACAGCTAGTTTCTAGATACTCATAATCTTTCTTCCTTCCGGATGGCTTCTTCTAGCATTCTAAACAAAGAGAAAAATGCAGAGGCTGAAAGGTGCAACTTTCAGTTCTTATCCCTGTTTCAGAGTCACTTATAAAAATAAGTGGCTTTTTTATGGTTTCGCTCACAAGTTTATTCAATGCTAGTGATCTGACTGAAAGACCTACACTGATGTGGAAAATTGGTAAAGACTGTTATTCTGGGGCTTAAAACAATATAATGCATAGCTCATAAAGCCCAAGTGGTAAGACAGGATCATATAATTTCTGGCTGTTACAGTAAATAGCCAGATTTTGAGAGAATAATTGGTATATGTGTTTCGTCACTATCTGATTGCTAAAATCAACAACGGAATCCCAAGTTAGGGTAACAATTAAAAAATAATCTAAGTTAGGGAATTTTTAGGGGGGGTGAAAGTGAAGAGCAAGGGTTTATTTTATATGAACCTGTGAAGTTTGAGATAGTTTTGTGGGTTTTCTAACACATAGTTTAATGACTCAAAAATAACTTGTGTTTTGTCTTTTCCTCCCCAACCCCCAGGGAATCTATGCCTAGGAATTTTTCTCTTAGCTGACTTGGAGGAAAGAATCTGTCTTGACCCCTCTAGGTACTGTAACATGCAATTTTCTGGCGTACTGAAGTCCAAAAGAACAATGTGCAGGAGCTCTCTGTGTGGGTTAGTTGTGAAGAAGATTACCATCCTGGTTTTCAACAAGGGGAGTAAAAAAATGATAAAACAGTGCTTCATACTGGATCAGTTCCACAAGACAAATAAAGCACACAAATGGGCATCAGTTTCCTGCGTATTTATGCATTCTTGTAAGAGCATTGTTTTTCTCTTGTTGGAACCACCGAGATCAGAGGTACATAGAGGTGGGTGTTAGCCCTCCTTGAATTTTTGAGGAGTTCAATTTCATTCTATTTCCATCCTCATCACCACTCAGAGGGGCGGTATTGGGCCTCAGGTTTGTACTCTCAGAGGTTTCTTAATGATAGCAACTTACTGGGCTGACACTCTTTAATACTCTTTTCTTAGCTAACTGATATTCAGGAAAGGACAAAATATTTTAAAAAATCAATGAGAGTTTTGCATGTATGCTCACCATGTTCAGATTTTCAGAGAAGTTAAGCAGAGGTACGGATTCTGTTGTAGAATTAAAGGTGTGATAACAGTCTCCCTAAAGCACAAGTTGATAACCTCTACCATAAGGAAAGGGTCTTTAAAACATTACGGTCCTTATTCATGATCTTTTTCAGTTGAGGTGATACTTTGTGCGCCTGTCTGATTTCAAAAATCACATGCAGACTTTTTACAGTCTTGCCTTGAGTTAAAAGAAAGGGTATTAATCCTATTCCGTTTTCTTAAGCTATAGTTTTCAGATGCATGTGCAGTATTTTTAATTTGAAATTTAGTTCTCGCTTTAACACTTTCTGGTAAGTTTCAGACAGGAGTTTATCATTTTGACTAATCTTTAATTTTCAGGGAAAAAATATCTTTTGTCTTCCTAGTACTCTGTCCCTAGCTGCAGAGATAAGCTAGTATAGCTCCACTATAGTGAGTTACTGTTGCACAGAGATTATTTTCGTGCGTTTGAATATGTTATAGTGGAAAGATTTATTTAAAAAAAAAATATTCAAACACCTGTAACTCATTTGTATTCAACTATTTAAGGTATTGTGCTTAGCTTACTTCACCTGACCAGCTTTAAGGATCTGCCCGTAAAGATACACAGAAGCAATCTGTGAAGTGTACCTGCCTGATGCTGCACAGAAGCTGCATTTAGGGTGTTGCTGCCCCTGGGACTTTTAACTGTGGTTTAGGTTAGTGGAATGTGTAAAACCAAGAAGAGAATAAAAAAGAAGAAATAACTGAACATTATCGTAGTAGAAAAATCAGAAGTAATGGTTGTCTGAGTGAAACAGGTTTTAAGGGCAAACTGAATTTGTTTTAGCTAGTGCATATGCTTTCTGTTGTATGAAATCATTTAAATCAGCTTTTACATGATGCACTAATGCTGCTTTTTTTTTTTAATAAATTAAATTTATCTTCACAGATGTTGAAAATTCTGTTCAACCTCCATCAAAGCTTTGCTTTATTTGTTTTTACATTAAACAAATTTATGTGGGAACACACAGATAAATCAGGTTAGGCTTGTATTTGTTTATTTATTCCTCTACCTAACGCTGTGACATAACAGGTTGGAAAGCGGTACAGCTGTCTTTAATCAAAGCTTTGACCTCATCTTTATATATTGCCCCCTTTAAGAATCTTTGTATTAGAATGAGGATGAAATAAGCCACAAAAGTGTACATACTGTACTAATTTCATTACGTGCTATCGAACAAGCTTTGCCACCACAAAAATTACGCTGTGTCACTATTTTAAATGCTGAAAGCAGAACATTAAAAAAATTAATTCTACTTTGTTATTCCTGCCTTTATCTTGCAAAAAACCCTAATTTGTGTATTTTCTCTATCAGACGTAAACACCAACTTCAATATTAAAGAGGAGAGATTACTGTTTGTTTGCACATTGTTTGTGGTTTTTGTTTTCTTAAACAACGCTGTTGTCGATAGAACCTTAACATTAAAGACAAATGCAGTTTTATGGAGTATTCTGTAGAGTGTGCTAATGAATTATGCCAAGCTAGAAAACAGAAGTGTGCATAAAACTGAATGATGTTCTTACTGGCATATATAGACTTGCCAAGCATCTGCTCTTACAAGCACTGTAATAAGGCCTGTTCTGAGCTTTAGGAATTGATGTAATTGTGTTGAACAGGGAAGTAAAACTTCCTCGTATAGGAGGAACAGCACAATGGTGGGTCACACTCTAGTATAAAAAGAAACCATTTTTTACCATTCCTTTATGCTGGGGACACATTATTAGTATGACTTTAATAATCTTTCCCTAAAGCCAGCTCAGAGCAGAATAAAACTTCTGCTCTAAAGCCGAAGAAGAAGGACCAAATGGCTTACTGTGCTTACCTCATTACTATTTTATCACATTAATAGTACTGATAGTTCATGAAAAGTTTTCATCCTATTTTGTTATATTCGCTCATTCAAAACATCATTCTTTCCTGGTATTTGCTTTTGGATTTCTCCACCATCTAGACTACAGCAGAAGACTACTCATGGCTCTTCCCATTTGCCTTTAAATCCTCCCCTTTTGATTTTCTATCTTTTTTTTAATCATTCACATTTATTTATTCAGTATCCTCCCACTTGCCCTTGTTTTCCCTTTGAAAAGTCTGTCCTGTGTTTTCTACTGCCTGCTTCTGTTTCTGATACTACATCTGAGGAGTGCTGTTTCCAGTTCTGTATGCGTTTGGGCTGCCCCACCATCTCAAGCAATTTTGCTCTTACTCTAATTTAAACAGCAGCTTTAGGTACCAGGCAGACTGTCCTCAGATTTCCACACTGCATTGTAACGGAGAAGCATTGTGATGCTCTTCTTCATTCTCTTGGTTTGAAATATAGGTCATTTCTGCAGGCTGGGAATGTTCATAGAGCAGAGCACTAGTGCAGTATAATCACTCCTGTATTGAGAGTAGAGTTGTACAACATACTAAGTTGAGTGCATCTGTGCTACTAGAAAACAGGCATAGCCAGTATTAGGAATTTAGCTGTTTCAGCCGTCTCTTTCATTAAGGAGACTTCCCTTCTGCAAGTTCATGCCTAGCTTGCGCAGCACTTCTGCAAGAAGCTCTGTTGAAGTCAAAGGTTTAGCTTTCCTCCTGTGCCAAAATCTGCTTGGCTCAGAAGGGAAAAGATGGCTAGCTCCCCGTTTTCAAACCACAGTCATTCTGGCAAAAGCTTGTACATCCTACAGGTTGTTCTTACTTACCAGACTTGATTACGACTCCTCAAGGGTCAACAAAAAGTACACAGAATTGAACACGATTCTTCCTTTTACTTCAGCTGAAGTAGTCTCGCTATTAAGATAGCTTCTGAAGGGATCTTCTGCAGTTAGACAGTGAATACGGAGCGAGAAGAGCAGTTGTTAGAAACATGCTTTTGTTATTTTGAGGATGAGATTATAAATACGTTAAGGCAAATGCTGCTCAAGTATTAATTTAATATTATGGAATAAAATAGGAGGCTGCCTGCAAAAACAAAGCAAAAAAATCCTCCTATCATGTTATTCTAAGTCACAAAGGGCCATTTGTTGCGGATTTGCAGGTTATTCAGAAATAGCTGTTTTATTACGTTGACAAAAGAAGAAACCTCAAGGGCTTGCTCTTTACAGTGGTGTGATAGGAACCTAAAGTGTGCCTGTTGAAAAATGAACTAGCTAACAATGGGAGCTTGGCAGCAACCTCACCATTTATAGAGAAACCGTCTATCTAGTACGATCTGTATAAAATAGACCTCGCTTAGGTTAGGGAAAGGTCACAAGTTACACAAAGTTTGGATAGTCTAAATGCGTTACTCAAAACTAACTCTCCTGTGTATAGTAAATATTATTTGAACCTGTATTATTAAGAACATGCCAGGATTCAAAAGATTAAATAAGGAAGATGTAATTATGAGCTAAATAGTAAACAGAGCAGTTTTAGTTCCCCTTGTGTTTTTCACTTTCCTGCTATTGTTTCATATATGGCTGTTATACAAAGAGCAGCTTAGGTCAGCTACTATAAATTATAGGTTTCATACAATAGTAATCTACCAAAATTATTTCAAAGCTGGATCAAAGAGCTTCAAAAGACTTTTTGAAAACTTTTCCACATAATAAAAAGACTTCATTTTGATGCCCTATTTTTAAAAGGATTTCTTGATTTGGAGTTGCATCTTACAGTATTCAGCTACTTGCGTTCATATTATGTTATTGGAATGCATAAGATTTGCATAATTTATTTGCAGCCTCAGATAAGCGTGAAATGGTAATATCAAAAAAACTTTTTAAATGTGTTTCCTAGTGCATTTTTCAGGCTAGCTTTTTAAGCTGATCTAAGTGAAAAGATTTTTGTTTATTTTAAAAAAAAAACAGCAAGATTTCAAGTGAAATTTTATCTGACTTTTTTCCCTTTACAATCATATTTGCAATAATAACAGTCATTCACAATGATACCAATAATTCTGCTTCATAGGTTTTAGCTGGCCTCATGTCCCTCTGTAAGAAGTCAGCCTGCCCTCGCTCCTGGACAGGCTTTTACCTAATCTGAACAATCGCATGTCATCTGTGCAGATCCATAGATGTGGCACTGCGATGTCAAAACAAAATGAAATGTCAATGCAAGCGTATGGAGACAAAGTAACAATATTGAAACCATGTCAGTGCACATCTACAGAGACCACGTTACTCTGTCAGTGTGATTTTAGGAAGATCACTTTGAAATGTTAAAATGAAATGAAACTAAGTCAATTAGGTAATAACAATTGAGGTTCAGGGATTAATTGAGGGCCTAAGGTGAAGCCAGTGACCATTAACCCCAGCTAGTTATTAATTCTCAGCAAAATATCCTTGGCTAAGGTTATTCTCATTATTAAAGAGTTTGGAGGTTTTATCGCTATATTGTGTAAATACTTTTTGCTGTTGCGTCTAGCAGTGATACCACAAAGTGCGATGTTGAAGGGCAGTGCAAGGCATATTAGCGCTAAGTTAAGTTTTCATAGAAAGTGAATCCACCTAATACCAAGCAAACACTTTTTTTTTTATAGACATTTAACAGATTTATCTTGACGTCCAGCTGACTGCCTATAAACAGACAGATTTACTATAATGTACTTACCTCTGAGAACTTGTCAAATGAAAATAATACGAACATGGAGAAGTATTCATTCACACAGCAACTATGATTTGCATGGCCCAAGTATTCGTCGTTAACATAAAGCAGACATGTAAAACGGTCAAACAATAACAATATTAGATAATTATTTTTGCAAATACCTAAACAAGAACAAACTTTATGCAAATTCATGTTTCCAGAGTATATGACTGTAGCATTTAGACACAAACGTGATATATTACTCATTTAATACTATCGATGAGAGAGTCTTGCCAAGATTGATGCCTCTTTGGTCCAACGTGCTGTACAAACACATACGAAGTGTCCCTGGGCCTCTGTCCTAAGAACAGATGACATAGGAGACTAAAGGAATACAATTGTTTTCTTTTTATATATTTATTTATATAAATACATGTACACTTATATATAAGTATATATAATATACACATATAATTAGTCTTGCTATTAATAAATACCAGCTACCCTTTCTCTTATAGAAGTCCCTGTTAACTTGTTTGCTCTTCATAGGTGTGTTGGTAGAGGTCTTGAGGAAAGGGCAGTAACCCAACACTTACCCCTGTTGTATGGGATGGTATCCCATGTTTAAGTGTTGATGAAAACACAGAGACATTTCTGCAAGTTGACAAGTGACAGTGACGCTGAGAGAGCATGACACAGAAGAGGGGATGAGCTGCACCTGGAGCAGGCCAGGCCCAGCCCTACTGAGAGCTGGCAGGTTTTAGAGCTTAAACTGGACATTTCGGGGCTTCTGTCTCCAACATGAAGCTGCACAGACATGGTCTCGCCTCACAAGGTTCCTCAGGGGTGCTAAGAACATTTCTGAAAGCACTTTGAAACTCCCAGTAGAAGAGTGCTGTGGAAATGCAGGCTTTATTATCAGAAAATGTTTTCCATTACAAATTGATATATTGGATTAATTTTTAAAATTTTTTTTTTGGATTTATTTTTTTTTTTTTTTTTTTTTTTTTTCTTTTGCTTTCCCATAGTGAGCGTTCATACCACACTCCATTTTGTATTCTGCCTTAGCATGATAGCTCCATAATGAGTGGAAAAACATAAAAATTAGTTTAATCAGTTTGTTTCCATACACACTTTCAGCAGCCTCATTTTAATGTGTTTGGCATTGCATTACATACAAATGATGAAAAACATTCAGAAAAAGTCGTCTGGCTACATATCATGAAAAAAAAAACTGTAGGTGCCGTTGGGTCTCAAGACATGCAGTTTCATCCTTCCTCTGAGGCAAGACTGCCGATACAGATCAGCTTAGATGTCTGTCTATTCTTAAAAAAATCCAGCGGTGGAGATGCTTAGAAAGATTATGGGAATCCATTCCACTACCCATTGTTATTTCATTATAAAGATTTTCCAATGTCTTACCTAAATCTTTTTTTGCTATAATAAGCCTGTTACATCTCATCCAATTATAAATGAATATGGAGAATGAATAAATAAATAAATAAATAAATATTTTTCTGACCTTTTCCATATTTGAATATTGTTTTCTCAACTAAACACCACGAAATCTTCCAACATTTTTTGTAGAAAGTTTTGGACTTTATGATCATGTTTGTTACTTTATACTTGTCTCTTCCAGTTTGTCTATGTTATTTTGTTCTAGTGTTAGAAACACAGTATCTTATGTACAAGATCCCTGCCAATACATTCCCTCAATGGCAAGTTGGTGGCTTCTATTTAGTCTGGGGCCCTTTATAATGCCCACATCCAGATTCATCCCAAATTCATCATTTTTTCATCCTATTACTCCTTTCCTTCTTGCACATACTACTTGCTAGTGCATTTTTAGTTTTAACTTGCTGACTTCAAACTACTTCTGTGATCGGTTAAGTTTAGTTTGAACTCTGATCTCACCCTTTGGAAATACTTAAATACTTGGTGTGATTCACAAAATTTTGTACACGTGTAATTTGGCTGAAGTCAGTAAGTTAAAACATTCAATGTTTCAAGTCTATTACATGGATGAGTTTGATGGTTAGCTGTCAGCAATAAAATATAACACTAATGGGATATATCCATCATAGGATATGCTCATGAAACTCCTAACACCAGTCTTCATAGTCCGAGACACGTGGCTTACAGCTCAGTTTGTGAAATAAACATTTACTTAAACAAAATACATAGTAGGAAAGAGTCTGCTAAATGGAGCATCCAGCAGCAACAAGTTCTTAGGTGTACATTTGCCGTGAAGGTCCAAACTCTCAATTCTCACAGTTGACTTGATTATCTTACCAACTCTGTTACCACCAGTGCAATTACTCGACTATACTGATGAGCTCATACTGGCTTGCCAAAAAGTTGGAGGCTCCAGTTGACACTCCTGTGCTTTCATTTCACCCCAACCTTTCTGTAAGGTTTGCTGTAGGCAACCAAAGAGGGTAAGAGTTGTACGAGTTGTTGTTTGTGCTCCAGTAACTCACAGCCCCTGGAAACTCAGCAACATTGTCTGGCATGACAAGGAGATGTGTCATAGGAATGCCAGGTAATAAGTGTCATAGATTTACCTTTGTCTCCCATTTACCTAATCCATGCTTTACTTAGCTTGAAACAATCCTGTCCACTAATGCTATGCATAACTGTTTTATGCTCCTTGACCAGAGCTAGATAACTTAAAGCTAATATTAAACACAGACAAAGAAGAAAATTAAGTATCTAACATTTGAGCAACAATGAGGAGTTTTAATTATGTCCCAGATGAGATGGTACCTGTTAGCTGGAAAAGTAACATTGAAGAGTCTGTTTAGAGGGAAAGTATGTTATCACTTCTTACAGCTAGCCTTTAGTGTGTAATTTGCAGTCTCCCCATTTTCATTTTACAAGCTGCACACCTTTTTCCTTCATTCTTCTGTTACTCAGGCACTAGAACTTATATGTACAAAGAAGTGGTCAGTTTGTAAGAGCTCTGTCATGAAGACTCAGAAAGCAAAATCAGTTGGATTTTTCTCATACCTCCTCATCTCTGCCCCAGATGTGCTAGGGGCTTTGAGTCTGCTTCTAGTTTCTTTCTTATCCTACCCTACATCACTGCATCACTAGGTAGATCAGAGACAGGGATCTACTGGCATCTGTGTTCAGCAGTATCACGCTGATGGCTGAGCATTTACCCTGTTATTCTTGCATAGGGACTGTATTTTATTCAGCCTGGTGGGTCTTCTGCTGGGGTCTTGTCACGTTAACAAGCTAGGTTTTCCAAAGTAGGGAGGGTGATAAGGTCTCATCCCTACTTTCTGGGACATCCTCTTTAAAAGGTGAAGTGACTAATAATGACACAGAGTGTCCATTTTGCAGCTGCACATGCTATGACACAAGGATGGCAAGCGCCAGTACAGTGAGCACCAAGTAGAAAATTTCTTGTGCTTAAACAATGAGTTCAGAATTGCTTTACATTTCCCAGTGCTCTTTCACTAATGAAACTGCTTCGCACTCGCCGTATAGGCTTTTTTTCTCAAAATTTTTTTCATGTGTTAATAACACACTTTGGTTCTAATTCTATTTTCCTAAAAAAAATTGTGCTATACTATGCTTCTTGTTACCTTTTCTACATTCTTCCCTACTACACTGTTTATTTCTGTCCGTTTCTTCTTTCAGAATTGCATACTTAATCCAAAGCTCTGCTTGCTTCCTGAAGAGAAGCAAAAGCCTCCCTCTCTCATGTGCCAAGCCTCGCCAAAGTTGTTCTTGTAGCTTAGGGGCTGCTTCTGAAGAGAGGCAACCTGCAACCTTCTGAAGGACAACAGATGGAAACCTCACTGTCACCAGAGACTTAGATGGCAGCTGCGCTTTGCCCAGTCCTGGCTTGCAAGACCCTCTCAAGAAACCCTCACCTTGCTGGGTCTGTACGCAGGTGTCCTGTTCCCCAGAGATGGGAACAAGGTTTCTTCTGCTACGTCGCATTCAGTAAAAGGCATTGTCTTTTCAATCAAAAGCAACTTTGTTCTCCCAGCGAACTCTGCTAGTTGTATCCAGGATACTTGCTTTTTTTGTTTGTTTCCAATTTCACTAATGAGGTTTTCCATTATTCTTTCCTTTATGCTGTTTTCACTGTTTTCTCTCATCAATTTGTTAAATCTCCCCTATTCCCTTTCGATGTGTTTTTAGTCTGGGATTAAAAAAAAAGCGTTCTTAGAGGTGTAGTAGCCAGCATGTTTACAACAGTGACACCTTAAAACTCTAATGTACACAAGTTGTGCTTTTAAATATGTTAGCCAGTCAAAGGCGTTACTGTGTTTCCCACTGATCCACTAAAAATGTTAAAACACGACTTCCTCTGTCTATTTAGCCCTCGTATGGCAAGCCCGTAAGTGATGGCTTCCTGGTTTTATAAATACTAACAGCTAAACAGCAAAGCATTTTCTGATTTCTCAGCCTCGTATTTCCTTCAAAGATACCAAAAAGTATTTTCCTGAATTCTTTGGTGAGGTGTATTTTATGTGAATCAGGAGCGGAGGGAAACGGAGGAAAGGGCCCTTCTAAGGATGAAATCCCAGGTTTGGATCCAAGCCTTGACAGTCCAGTGTCAGAAAAACCAAACTATAACTCTCTATTTTGATAGATTTAGTTGGTTTTAGCATCTGGCTCTACAGCATTGAATAAGCAATAGGATTAGTACTGACCTTAGCAGAACAAGGAGTTCACCACACTGGCTTAGGGTCTGAAAGCAGTTTTACAACGTGTTCCCATCGTCTGCAGTTTTAGTGTGATTTCTCGCTGTGTCTCTCCTCCTCGCTGCAGTGCTTTCTCTCAGCTCCACGGGTCCAGATTGAGAGGCAGCTTGTGAGACTCGTATACTTAGCTAGATGCATTCCATTTGCCAATGTGCTAAAAATGAAGATATTTTTAAATAATTGTTTCATTGTCTAGTTTGTTTAATCTTTCTGCATTGTTCTCACTTTGGAAAGTTCCATTCACCCACATGACTAGAACAATACCTTTGTCAGAAGCACCCTCGATTCAGTTTATCTGCTCAAGTTGTGGAGCCAGGTCTTCTCCTGTGCTGTAAATCAGCACTCCTTCAGCGACTTAAAAAACATTTATGTATTTGCCGATTTACAATTATTAAAGCTCTGGTGATGCAAGATAAAAGTCAATGCTTGGAGAAGAAAAACAGAGCTGATGATAGATTTCTCTTCTTCGTATATAGCCTCTGCCAAAAGTGCCGTGATATGGATACTGCAAGAATATTGGCAAGTTTTAGATGTATCTGAGTGGCACAAAGTATGCTGTATGGCAGATGAGCACACTGAAGGTACACAGGTTTGTCATGAAATAAGAGGTATCTTTGAGCTGATAAAATTACCTCTGTGTGCCATTCTTCATTTAGTGAAAAGGGAGCATAAAGTACTATTTGAATTCAGTCAAAAAAAAGAAAAAAAACCCACCACAGCTTTCAGAGATGTAACTGATCTGTTCCAGAATTGTTCACTGGCTGATATACAGCATATTGTAACATTATTTTGTTCATGTTTTAAAAGATGTGTCTTGAGCCACTGAAGCAGCTCAAAACATAAATCTGATCAGTTCGCAAAAATGCTGAACAATTTTCAAATAAGTGAATGAGTGCTGTTGCTGGGCTGCATGCGAGACACAGACCAGCCATTCTTCCATATTTCTAAACATATGAAAGCTAAACAAGATGCATCTTCATGGGCTAAGGTATGGCTGACCTGAACCAAGGAACGAAGGGAAATGCAACTGCCTTGTAATGCATTTATCAGCTCCTCTCCATATTTCACTCTTCCTTACAATGAACTAACCGCTTAGAGTTTATAAGATGGAGGTTAAGACAAACATTTGAACCTACCACGGAATACAGCTATAATGAAATAGCAATACAACGATGCTTTACTTCCCTTGTGCCAGCTGTACCACTGAGGGATTTTAAGTGTCCTTGGTTTGGGGTTTGGATTTTTTTTGCTTGGCTGTTTTTTGTCGTGGGTGGTGAATGCTCTTAATTTCCCAATTACAGCAAAGGCAAGAAAGAAGGAAAAAAATTAAAGTACTTCAAGAAGGAAAAAAAAATTGCCAGGAACACTAGGAGGCCAAGACAGATACAGTCAGAGGCCTGGTAATTTCATCAGAAAGTCTGTTCACATGATACCTCCAGATTCAAAAGACTGTCATGGATTGCATGGTCTGAATATAATGGAGTTACAAAGACGCAGTTAATACTAAAGGTGGCCAGGAGGACTTCTACTTCTAGCATAATGTGTGAAATGGGAAGATGAGAATTGGACTATGAGAACCTGTAGTGAACTGTCTATTAGATATGACTTTTCTACTTGTAAAATTAGCAGATTTGTCACAGAAATAGTTCAGGCAGAATGAATTCAGAAACCTCTGAACTGGAAGATGAGATTTCTCTTTGAAGGATCTGGTGTATCTCTGGCTAATCGGGTGGCAAGACAAAAAGCCCAGCAAGCATAGTAATAAGGACAAAAGAAAAAACCCCACCACAGAAAATGCTCTCCTCAGGTTCCAGATTAATCAGGGAGAGAGAGCTGGGATTTGTATGGTGAATTTATGCTAAACTCTTTTACTTGGAGAATAAAGCTTAAGTCTTAAGGGATGCAACTGAAGCTCTACAGATGCAGAAAGCTTTCCTGGCTGTGCCATCAGGAACACATCACTGGCATATTCCACAACTCCTGTGTGATGCCCTACTTCAGCTACCTCCATTGTCAATGCAGGGAGACAGGCTTTGGCCCTAACAGCAGTTCCATCTGGGACAATCTTCTAAAAACTTTCATCAGAACTTATAACTTGAAGTACAAAACCATGTTGTAAACAAAGTACCTAGCTACCTCACCTGAGACTCGGGGACAATTTAGTCGTGCTGCAGAGTAGTCTAAAAGAAGACAACTTCCATCATGAAGAGGTGTACAAAGCTAGAAACTTTGTGAAGATGCCTGCCTTGGACAGCTCGCCTGCTAAAATTGTAAGGAGCAGAATTAATAATAGCAGGGTGCTCCGGGTGTGCATCTTGGTATGTTATACACTTGGGAAGGTATTTAACTTTGAAATTTACTGGAGCAGACAGACTACGGTAACGAGGCAGGAAGGGATCACAGTAAACAAAAGCAGCCCAGTACGATTCTAAAAATAGTCCTATTACAGCAATAACTAAAAACTCAGATTAGATACCTGCCTCTGACTTCAAAACAGACTTGGATTCTTCCAGACACACAAATCTCGTGCTGAGAAGTCCCAGTGAACATCAACATTTGTTCCGCTAGTATTTTGTAAGGGTTGGTGAGCTATTCTTCTGAGACAACTAATCTAATAATACTTGTAAGATGTTAGTTTTCCCACTGCACCTCTGACACAGGTAAACCGGGGCATTAAAATTAAGTTTATTGCCAAAGACTGCACTAAAGTAAAACACAATGGATGATGCCTCAGTTTCTAAGTCCCATGTATACCTGTGCTTCTATACTCCTGTGTTTTGCTTTTTTGGTTTAACATTTGGTTGGGGTTGGGGTTTTTTGTTTGGTTGGTTTTGTTTCCCACATAACATTCAAAGGCAATCTTAGGCTGCAGAAACCAAAATATTTGCAGTGTGCTTTTGTTCTTGTTGTGTACTCTGACTAAATTTTCTCCAAAGCAAGGCAAAGTGAGGTTGCTATATACTGAATCTGAAGAGGACTTTGCAAGTAAGTCAGCACACACATTTGTATTTTCGATTGCCCTGTGAAATTCAGTACTGTTAGCAGCAGAAATTAGCAACTTAAATGTTTTAGACTTATCTCAGCTCTAAAAAGCCTTATACATAGCTCTTAGAAGTAATTTAGCCCTACCACTGATGTTCAGGGGAGGATATTAACCACTTAATTTAGAAAGACAGGGACTACAGTTTCCAAGCACTGTGTGACAATCCATATGCTACAACCTACAAGAGACACCTTGTTGCCATATCTTCCAGTAAATTAATTGAGAAATCATGAGTGGGATTTTTCTAGTGCAGTCAGCAATAAGTTAACTCATTGTCTCTAGACATCACTTACCAATTATTTCACAGGAATCTAAGTTAAGCCAATTGCCAAATGCGCTTGAAAATCCCTATCCAGCCTTCTAAAAGACTTCAATTTGAAATGAAATGCAGCTGTATTTTTTATTTATTTTTATCTGGGAGCATAGATATAGACAGTTACATGGATGCTCTCAATCAAGGAGAAGAAACTCAGTTGTATATCATCTGACTTGTTCAGGTATAAAGCTGACTTTTTTTTTTTTTTTTATACAGACTATTGTTTAGCAGGAGATGTGGTAGATAGTAAGGCAAAATCCCAGTGGGATGTTTACTGTTAGCAGAGCATTTGGAGTGGTCCCCAATAGAAAGAGCTTTAGTCAGTGTTGCATACTGGTACACAAAGCAGGTTTTACCAACTCTGCAAAGCTAAGAAGTCCATAGTATGAAATGCTGTTGAGCTCACACAAGCACCAAGCAGGTGCTGCAACCATGTGTTGTGCAGCTTAACTGTTTGGAGGAAAGAAATTTGAAATCCCTATTTAGGGGCCTCAGCTCCCCATGTCATTCACTGAAGGAGCTATCCACCTCAGAAGATGCGTTTGGAACCACCTCCAGACTGAACAGCCACCTGAAAGTCAACACACCTACTGCAGCAGGACAAACTGGGGAGAACTATATGCAAATTCTTTTTTTCCCCTGAAGCAGGAGTCTTCGTTAAGGACATCACAGTGTCTCCACCTACTTACAATCCAAAGCCTTAAATGTAAGTGCCTACAAATGCTTTCCCAATAAATGTAGAGAATTCTTCTGAAGTACAGAAGACACAGAGCCCTCTCTCAAGACACTTGCGTGGAAATGCAGGTGGTTACAGCACCTTCTTGGGATCAGAAAGACACAAGTGGGAGTCCAAACCTGTGGGCACAATTAACAGTCTCCACTCATCTGTCACAGTCATTCTGATGCAGAAAGAACTCAAGCTTCATGGGCCAGAAAGTGGGAACAAGAATGAGCATCACAGTACTATTTCAGATATGTCTTTAGTCAGTCTAAATCTATCCTTCATATGAAGGAGAAAGCCAAATACATATTAATGCACTTGCCAAAATAATGCGATTGTATAAGAGGGGGGACAGCAACTCACTCTCCTCCCATATGTGTTCAGTAAAGAAAAAAGTTGCTATCACTGCACTTCAAGTAGAGATTGATTGACTCACCATATGTAGGTTTGCTTTTAGATTAACATACATTGAAACCCCACAGAGAAGTTTCCCTAACTTCTGGATCCTAGCCAGGAAAAAAGCTTGAACCAGGTGACAAGGTGATGGTGGTACAACCAAGGTGCTCCAGGGCTCGGGGAGCAGCAGAACTTCAGGCTTGTGGGGAATTCTGGGGTCAAAAGCTGAGGTCTTGTTTGCCCCGGACACCTGGGAAATGAGCTGCTGGAACCAAGATCTGCAGGAATGGTGTTCTGAGTTTAGGCATCTAAATGAATTCCTTTTGGATCTGACCTTTAAGATTAGAATAGCAGAGACCCAAGATAAAAGCTAACAAAAGAGAAGACAAGTAGATTGACTTTTCATCTCACTAGCAATATAGAGAAGCCTTTCTTCACATGCTCAGCTACCTAATGTTTCTGATGAAACAGATGTTTCTGTAACCAGCATGTATTTTTTATGTTATAAAAATTAAGTGGAAAGACTCAATAGAGAGTTGAAGGGATCTAATCATTTCTCTTTCTCTGACTCTCAACAGGACATCCATTTTCTATAGGCTTCTTCAATGGCACAGCCCAGCTAAACTGGTTTATAAACCTAACTCTAGAGAAGCTTAGCACAAAAGTAGCATCAAAAAAATGATGAGAGAAAGATAGATTAAAAAAATCCTTGACACCAGTATTGAATTTTCACCAGCTAAAGATGGACTTTCATGTTAATTTTTACTTCAGTCTTCTGGCCATGCCTTTTTAGTTGATGCCCAACATATACAGTTCTACACTTCCAAGTTCCGCCCCCTTCTGGGATGTTAACTTTTAAACCCAATATTTCTCTATCATTCCTTGCCAGATATTTTTGTGTTCGAACTATGAGGTAAATAATCTAGTGATTTGGAGTAGCCTGAGTTCATAAAGAAAGTTCACCCAGAAAGTGCCAAGCACTCTGAAAATTAAGCTGGTGAAGGCATTTAGGTACTCAGAACTGGGGGATTCCAGGTTTTGCGTCGAGTAGCTCTCCATGGCTGCCATTGGGGCCAGAACTACCCTTTTATAGAGCAGCCCATTTCCTTCAGTATTCAAAGGATCTTGAGTCTCAGCTCCTGCTGTTCTGTGCATTTGTTTGAAGTCTTTCAACCTTTCTAGCCACCATACACTGAGATGCAGTCAGCTGCAAATTCTATATGGTGCTGAACGTCCCCAATTCCCTGACTTATCGCCATAGCTCATTACACGAGTAGGCCTTGCTGGTTTAACAGGCAGACATTAAGATCCCAGTGGGTCCTACGTGGCATTTTCTGAGTACACCAGAAGGCCGAACAGAAGAACTCACCCAGACACAAACAATTCTTGTATGATGTAACAGGATTAGCAGGAAGACAACATTCACCGTGTAAGCAAAAAAAAAAAACAAAACCAAAAACAAACTATAAGCTTGAAAACACTTGCCTCACTCTTCTGTGGTTTGAAAGTGAAGTCTAGCAGAGCAAAACAAAAATCAGACCTACTTTTAATCTGTGAACAGCTCTCTTGAAGAAATCTGTCATGTTTCTGGCTTCTTTTGTTCCTTGTGAAAAGAGCAAAAATTTCTCATAAAGGGTTTCCAAATGTTTTATCTTTTTTAATGTTTCTTTATGATATAGTTCATCACTGCAGGCAAATCTGTCTCATTCGTTAGTTCTTCCATTGTCAAAACAACATAACCAATAGTTTATAACATCATAAATCTTGGACATCAATCAAAATATAGCAATTCCCCATTATGTATAGGATTGCCTATTCTGATACGTTTGAAAGGCCAGTCATGACTGGTTATACATTAATCTGTTGCTACGAGCAGCATAATATTCTGTATTGAAGCAGTCAGCCTATTAATGGCACATGAATTTTTTAGTTGCTTTTGTCACTGTTTGTGGCTTTTCCAGATGGTAAGAAATTAATCGCTTAGTTTAAATATTTTTTAATGCTCTTTCTGCAAGTTTCATATATGATGCAGGATTTGGCAAGTCCTCTGAAGTTTGGGTTCTTAAAGATACAGCCTCCTATCCAAAAGCTTGAGGTCCCTATTCCATGCTACTAAAATGCAAACAATAAATAGAAAATTACTGAGAGACAAAAAAGGACATGACAGAAGTGATTCATAATTTAATTTCATACAAAAGTGGTAAGCAAAATGTAGCCTCACTATCTAAGCCTTCATAAGATCCAGTTCAGTAAACATGGCTGTTTCAGACGTCTTTGGAAAGATTTATCCATCAGCTGTCATTCTTCTCTTAAGCAGGATGCACAAAGAAAGATTCAGTGCTGCCAGCACCTGATATACGCATTTAGGAAACCTCAGTGAATGCCTTTTCTTTGAGATAACTTGAAGAAAGAGCACAAAACCAAAGCAAGAGTACCAGAGTTCTTCATATGGCTTTTTTTCTTTTTTGATTTTTTGGGCTCTTAATGCTGGCATTTTTGAACTTGACTGGAGAAAGTGGAGAGGAGACAACTCAGGTCATTGCTGCATCTGTGGGTATTATGTGATCACTTAAAGGCTCTAAAAATCTGTGGATCCCATTTGTTCTGTTACACAACTATAAGCAGGTCTAACAGTGCAGAGACCAGTGCAACTACAGTACCAAATCACCAGTATGGGGAAAATCGGAAAAGCCGAGGGCTACAAGTGACAGGCTTTATGTTGCAAAGCAATAAGTCATCTCCTGCAAATTTTTAAGTTGGAAGAAGGGAGTGAAGTGGAAAAAGAAATGGGCTTCAAGTCTTAAAAATTGATTATCAAGGAGGTGATGCATCACAGGTGAGTATCAGTTTGGAGTTGTGCAGTCCCATGTACCAGGTGCTTCTGCTCTGGTGGGACAAACAAGAGCTCAGCGTAAATCAGCTCCTCAAAAGTGTGTTCTTAAACTGCCTGGCTTGGTCAGAGATCAGATCTAGTCTGACTTCTGTATTTCAAACTTCTGAAAATAACCAAATGGAGGAATTTCCTTTAATAAAAGCCGGAACAGGACAGCCAGCTCACTGAGAAAATTACACCAGGTAAACTGCAATTAGCTGGTATAGACAGCTGAACCTTGCAAGCCTCCTTCAGCAACCACCCACCCCAAGCTGACATGCTGCCTAAAAACCAGAGCACGCAGAAGCTGTAGCCGTCCTGCTCACTTTGAAAGTATTAGGAGGGTCCTGGATTACTTTCACAGGTGGGCTCTCATTGCTCTAGAAATTAATCTATTTCCCCACTTCTCTGCCTTGACTAAAGATGCTTTCCCAGGGCACTGAAGATCTTCTCCAGGCAGGAGATAGCCTTCCATCCAGAACCTGCAAGCTGTGCAGCCAGGCAGTGGGAGGCTAGCCCATAGAGTCGGGCAGGGTGTGTTCCAGCGGTGCCAAGAGGAACACAGCACTCGTGAAGTGCTGACTCCTCTAGACAGCCTTTGGACATTTGTTTACCTCTCAGCTTTCTCTCCTTTACCTGGCTGTTTCTTATCAAATGCCTTCTCACCAGCCCAAAACATGAGACAGAATTTCTGTCAGAATTATCATTGCTGACATTCCCTAGATAACCACTAACCCGGCTGAACTGAAGAAAACAGGTAACAAAGGAAAATAAGGGGATCGTTGATTATTGTTGTTTCTTGTTGACAAAAATGGCGACAACGGATAGCTATCCCATTCCTAGAGCTGATTTTGATCAAGACAGCATATTGAATGAAAGATTACAGGTTAAACTTAGAAGCAAGAACTGGGTTCTTTGTTTCAGGTTTTGTTTTGATTTTAAATAAATACTGCATTCTTTTCTTCCTCTAGTTCCCAATTCTTGCAAGGCCATGTTCCTTCATTTGAAGTGATTTGCAGTTTCAGAACATACCGCTGTGGAGATCTGAATACGTACACAGTTATGTTTCCTTGCTACTCTGCACCGCACCTAAAGAAGGTCCTTGTATCATTGATGTTGCTATCACTGATGTTGTACACATGTGGAAGATATCTTCAGTTACCAGTACAGTATTTGTGAAGAAAAAGAAAGCATTAGCCAACCTTAACAAAAAAAAAAAAAAAAAAAAAAAAAAAAGAAAAAAATGAAGAAAGGGAAAACTAATGTTCACCACATGCACTGTGAGAGAATTCAGATGAACTTTCTGTGCTTCTCTTCTTTTGCTTTGGAAAAATGTGTAAGCCATGATTTTAAATCATTTGCAAACTCCCCTGCTTTAATTTATTAACGTAGGCTGACTGCATGAGAGCACTATTTTAACCTTAAACTGGAATACTAATAAAATCCCTACACAATACCAGATATGTTTAATTTCAGCTTTTATTGTGCTATTATTCCAGTGGATCCCAAGAACATCTGATTGAAGTTACCTTAAAAGTTCTGCATTTAAATTAGATACGGAACCAAATAAGCTCCACTGATCACAACAACCTTGAACTTGTGGAAATTCAGATCTAGATCCAGGCTTTGCAGCTGGATTCCATCCTGAGTTTAAATCCAACTCAGAATCAAAGAGTATTGTGGCTGCACACACAGTTTACAGGAAACATTCAATTCAACATTTTTGGTAGGTGTTCCATCCTTTAATTACTCCCAAATTTTTCCCCAACTCTTCATACCAATACCTAAATTCAGACTCCTGCTTTCTTTCTGAACCGACTAAAGCCTTAGCAGACACATCACTTCACTACAGAATAAACATCGTGGCACTGATTTGAATCCAAAACTCTCTGAACAACTGTTTCACATCTAAGTAATTGCACCAGCAGTAGTGGGGTCGCCTCCTTGTTTATAGCGGGGGGAGGGAGCGGGGGGTGGTTCGAATCGCAGCCCATGACTTTATCATACAACATGAAAAGCCTTTGGGCTATCCTCTCAGCTGGGATAAATAAGCAGAGCTCTATTGGTTTCTGGGTGAATGAGATTATAATTCGAATCAGAAGCGTGGTGTTTGTTTATACCATAACAAAGTATCACAGAAGTGTGTATCATAAGCCTTAAAGCCCTGTGCTCAAGGATGGCAAAACCCACGAGTCTGAGCTTAGGTTTCAGTGACTCCAGTGAAGTTATGCCTATTTATTTTGGGATAGCAGTGCTGATGTGCACCAGCTGAGAATCTGGCTCTTTAGCTCCTAGATGACAGCAGAAACCATCTACAGGGGGAGGGAGAAGGGGCAGGAATCAGCTTGAGTACAGAGCTGTACTGCTGATAAATGGGTATCAGCCATCTCTTAAACATGCAGGCCTGTTTCTTCCAAAAGCAAAACTAGAGAATTAATAAACACATGTAAAAGAATAATACAAAGGATATATTTCCGTAAGGAATTTCAAGTGTGTATACTATGCTTCACATTCCAGTACAAAGGATTTTGATCCTGAGTAACACTTAACCAGTTACTCATTTTACATGCTTGCACATATAGCCCTCGTGATTCAAAACAAACTCCTGTATAAAATGACTTTCAGAACAACCCATCCGTTCAGTTAACTTGACAGCCTATGCTCAGCTAAAAACAAAACTACCATCTCTTCCACACACCCAAAAAAATCCCAAACCAGCCAGCAGAAATAAATTCAAAGGGCAGTTTCTCCTGGTACCAATCCACACTGCTCATCCCAGTGGGAGAAGATACAGTATGTAACATTGCTATGTTTCACAATAATTATGTAAGAGAAATCACATGTGGCATAAGCAGAATGTATAACAAAGAACAGCAGTATATGTTCAAATAAGCCACTGGTTATGTCAAAACTAATAACTTGTTTACTGTAGTGGACTCAATAAGTTAACAGGTCCAATGAGCCTAATCACTTTATTATCCACTCCTCTTTTTTTGCTCTTCCTTGAGGCTGGAGCTGATTTTTTTTTTTTTTTTTCAGGAATCATTATGTTTATGCAATCCGAGCATATTGTTATTTGCTACTTTCTGCGTGATCATTTTGGCATTCTTATGAGAGAAGATGATGATGGTTCTGTCTAAATGTTGGGGGGGATTATCACTGGCATGGGAAGTTATTAGGTTTGATGCAATATAGAGAACATTCACAGTCAGAAAACAGCATCTTTCATTTTTAGGAATGGAGGTAATTGTGCTTTGTGACAGTGCACATCCTTAAAATGTTATGTATCATTGCGTACTTAAAAAAGCAGTACACTTTTCATTGATCTTTCAATTTCATTTTGATTTAAAATGCAGATCTTTCCCCCCATTGAAATCTTAGCATTTTTATTTTAAAATGTATCGGAAAAAATCCATTTCAGACATATGCAGCCCCATAAATTACTTTTTGTGGTTGAAACAGTATTCGCTTATGTCATGGGTTGAACATCCTCCTTTATTAGAATGCTATTTATTGCCACCAGCTGCAGTGCTTAGCTAGGAAAGTTCTCGACACCAGCGATTGCTTTTCAGCACCAATGCTTCCGGCTGCTAACGGGGGCTTCTATGCCAAATGCAGCCACCCCTCTTAAACTGTTCCTTCTGGTATACAGACAGCTCCTGTCATTGTTACCCGGTGCAGGAGCTGGGGGAAAGGGATCGGATTTGAACCCACTGCTATGTAATCTCTTTGGCTATAAATCTCCTATAACTTTAAAAGGCCTTGCCAAATACCGCTGGCTTGAAAGCTGTCAAATGTGCTCAGGAAATCTACCCATCAGTAATGGCTTTTTTCAGAATTAAGATGCGAGTTCAGCTTGTGAGCAAAGGACGTTTTATGTAACTAGCCTCAGATTTAGTAAAAGCAACAGGACTTCTGTATGCATCAGCTACGTAGCCACTGGTCTCTATTTTATTAGGTTTTAGAGCAAGGAGAAACCAGACAAAGGTAATTACTCTTCCTCTGTTAAGGGCTATAATTACTCCTGCATGAGCACTTAGCACTGCTATTTTCTTTTGCCTATGCCTATGGCAGCCAGGAAAACTAAGCAGGAGGAGCATAAAAGTGGCGGTGTCAACAGATGTCCTACCGAACAGTAAGTGTACCTTACACGGTAAATCTTCAAAGCAGTAGCATGTGTGCTGCTCCTGTGTATGCAAATCCTGTTATTTTATTGATATCATTTGCACACATGCCATCTTCACAGCTGAACCCTTGAAAGGCCATTGCATATAATTGGGCTCAACTAAGCAACGGAGTCAATCAGTGACAGGAGGAGACTGAACTCTTTTAACATGGAAAGAATTCCTTTCCTCCCTCAGAAGAGAAACACCCAGTAGGTCAAAGAGGAAGGTTTCTCTGCAGTATAGCACAGACAAGCCTGTTATACAGATGCCTGAACCACTGGAATCTAGAATTTAAAAAAAAAAAAAAAAAGAAGTCAGACCTCATGAACACAATTTTTCCCTTTGATTAAATAAAAGAATGAGCAAATACACATATAGACAAAAATGTGTGTATTTAAAAACCCTAAAACATTCAAACTAGAGTCTTTGCAGAGTTAGGCTCTAAGATAACTAGCAAACATTCTGAAAAATTTTTTTTTACTCACTGTGAAAACTGATAAAAGTAGGTGTCCTATTCATCTTACAGACAGATTACAAAAAAAAAAACATTCTTCTGCCCATAATGCAATTCCTTTACAGATTCAGAGGGTACAAGAGACATCTGAAAGTTGGAGTTATTTACGGGTCAAAATACAATTACTCTTTATTTCTTATCTTGTCCCTGCAAATAACCTGAAACAGTTGTTAGTAAATTATTTTCTCCTTCATATCTTTAAACTGGAGATAAGTGTATGTTTCCTCTGACTGACTCATAAAAATAAACTGGCACAACAGTTTGACTATAAGTGTTATGTGTGACTGAGCAGCCTTCATAAAAATTACTATTTTCTTTGCCTCTCTATTTTCCTTGGGCCAGAGTCTGGGCCATACTCTGCCCTACGTACTACATCGTAATATAAAGCCAGTATCCACTTCCCCACCACTGGAGGAGGTCTGCTCTGTTACACCGATCCCATTCCAGCCTTTTCTTCGGGAAGTACAAGACAAGAGATATGATAATGTAACGTCATGAAGAACGGGTCCCTTAAACAGCTCCTCTCATCTGTTCCAGCTGGACTTCTGCCAATTCAAATGGATGAGTGAGGGCCAACAGACATATTAGTGCAACCCTGTATTTAAAGCTAAATTATCCCCTGGATGACCCTAGAGTCAATTTATGGGTGCAGAGACTAATGTACAATAGAGTTCAGAAAGACTCTAAAGCCTAGCTTTGGAAATGCCTTGACACATGCCACTGGGGGGACACCCCGGGAAGGAGGAAGGGGTAAAATATATATGTGCTCATTTTCTGTGTTTGTGCGGTGTCCTATTTTGTGATTTTTTTTTTCATTTCTTTTTGCCCCTTTGTGACTAAAGAAAAAAACAACAAGATAAAGAAAGCCCCTCTGAGTTCCCATTATACCAATGAAAATGAAGTCTACCGATTTTAATTCTTACTACGGTTTAGAACAGTAATTTATCTCTGCAGACAAGTTGTCCCCTAAGGAGTTCAGTAGTTCAGCAATATAACTCTTCCTTGTCCCTACAGATGCAAGAAATATCTGGTTGTATGGCGCACAAGCATCCTCCGTGTTAGCAATGGTGAACAGTAGCCCTCTTAGTTCCCTTTCTCCTAAGGGTCTTCCTGCATGAAGACACCACCAACTTCCCCACAAATTATTTTCTGTGTTGTGGGGGAAGCAAGGCAAGCAAGCCAGCAGAAGGAAAATATATATGAGTATATATATATATATGTGTGTGTGTGTGTGTGTATTCCCTATTCCTTTCTTGTACCTGGGATCTTAAAAGAACAGGCAGAAGAGCTGTCCAAAATGTGAATCACACAAATTGCGTCTGTTTAGTTGGCTGCCAGGTTACCTGGCAGTAAACTCTGCAGGATGTTACTCTTGGTTTCCACAAAAGTTGCTTTGCTGGAAGTTTTAGGCAATTTTTGTAATCCTTCCTTGGTGTAGAGCAACCCTCCTCAGTATATGATTGGGATCGGGCTTTTCCTGAGTTGCCCTGCTCAGTATAAGGTTTCATTCTCACTGCTTTAATTTTTATCTCACTATATAATTATCAGTTGACTTAGATTAAGCTACCACAGAAACCTGATAAGCTTTAATCTGTTCCCCTGACTCCCCCCAAAATATAATTTCAGAAACAACTCCTTTTCAGACCAAGTTAAATATTTTATGTATTTTTTTTTTCTTTCAGACAAGTAGAACCATGGATGACATTTTTATGCCCAAGNAAGAAAAAAACAGCATCAAAGCAAGTTTAGTATATTTTACTGCAATTTCAATAAGTTTACTTATGATCATAAAAATTATAGTTATGACAGTCACAGAGCTCTCTGTTGTCTGGTCATTAATCCTACTTGCTTTCTTGTAGAAGAGTTCACAACCATCCACTTTCCATGTAACACCATTTCCCATATAAACAGACTGCTTTACTGTTTTATTACTCGAGGCTGCTACTGTGCATTAGAGTAAGCATCTGTAGCTACTCTGTAGGAGTACGAGTTATACAAAGACCACCACAAGATTCTGGTAAGGTAACGCAAGTGGCCAGGTAGTGACTTTTATGCCACTAACTGAAAGAGAGTCAGGTAGCAGTTACAGTCTCCAGAGCAGTTGATTTACAAGCCAAAACCCCTCAACAATCTCCAAGTTAAATGCAAGCAAGAGAGGTATGAAAGGCTATTGCAGGTGCTTCCCCATATGCAGCTGGTCGGTGTGGCAGGCAGGACCACCTTCCTTCATTTCCTCCGTTGAACACAATTCCCACCGGCAGCAATAATCAAGGACGGCACCTGACCACTGTATAAGAAAACGTCTATCCCATTCATGCCACCAGGTCAATTGCACCAGATATTTAAATGAAATCCTTGTAACAACCACACCACCAGTTTGCATACTGAGCAGCATACAACTCTGAAGCAGTGATGTGTTCAGCTACCTTATACAGGTCATTTTTATGCTGGTGTTTCCAAAAGCAGAGAAGTAGGGCAAGCTTTTCAAACTTGGCTGCCTGAAGCAATCTATCTATCCACCTATCTGAAAAGCTTAACTGAGCAGCCTAATTTTTAGGTGCAAGCATTCAAACCTCACATTAAGTCACTGTCAGAGATTTTCCAGAATCTTTTGCACTGGCCTATATTTAGCGCATCTGTAACTAGCCCTAAAAATGAAGCACAGGGGCAATTTAAAACCCATGGCCGGATTTTCAATAGTAACACAGAAGGATGTACTTCAGGTTTTGATTGCCTCGCTTGAGAGAGTAAAAGGGTCACATTTCCATAAGTGCTCAGCACGTACTTTGAAGAATATTAAGTATTATCTGAGTGCTTTAACAACCAAAAAGACGCATGGAAGCAAAACAAGTTCCTGCTTACTATAACTACCTTTGTTCAGGTGACCTGGGGATGGCAAGTTTGTTCGGTTGCTTTGTGACAAGCACGTGAATGTGGCAGACAGACTGCAGTCACGTGCTGTTGAAACCTCATGGTTACAGACATGCTAATAAAGGCAAGAGCAGTCCAAGACTTAAGTTCTACCCAAACCAAATAAAACCATATAACATCCAGGTAGGACCTATTCTTTCACACTGTAGAATCCAAAACAAATTTTCCACTCATGGGAACTAATAAAGTTCCATACTCAGGCAATCTGGACAACTGCCTGAGTGGGTGATCAGTCACCTTTAGAAGAAAATCATCCTGCAAAGGTTATTTTTGCATGGAGTGGAGAAAGAAATAAAAATAATAAAAAAAATTTTAAAAAGAGTTAGGCAAACGGTGGGACTTTAGAATAAAACACAGTTTTGCTATCTTTGTGAAAGACCCAAATAAACTAGGGCAACAAATACATCCAGACACTACTCAGGAATTGCAAGATGGTTTTGCCAGAGAAATGCATAGATGTTTTACTTGGATGCAACTGGAAACTGAAAACTAAATGCATGCCATAATACAACAGAGCATCTGAATACTCTTTGGGACTGTAAACTTACCTACTGAAAAACTTCTGTTCAAAAAGCATTCCACAAAAATGGACTGCAGCATCAAAGTAAGAACACTGGGTAGGATTTAACGTGAAGAAGGACAAGTCAGTGTTAATGGAAAGAGAGACCATATTACAGATGCTGGTAGCCAAAACCAACAAGCTTGGTTTCACTAGATCTCAAAGAATAATTTTTAATTTAAGTACTGGCATTATAGAAAGCCACAAAAAAATGAGACTCCCAGGGCTGGAAGTGAGAACATATTTCATCTCCAGACAGAATACTAAGTCCATTCCAAAGCTGAGTTACTGGAAGTCTTCCATTGTCTCCAATCATTTTTTTTCCATTTCATTTCCATCCTATTTTCAAAATGGGTAAGCAGGTATCTTCCATGTAACTCCAAGCACTAGAAATAATACACAATATATACATTTATTAATTTCATAAATATAAAATTCAATGCTCTCTAAAGAACTATATTTAATGCACACCACACTGCTGAAGTAAATTAAGCATAGTTTCAATTTACACTTACATTTTAATTCCACCTCTCCAATATTCCAATACTCTTCTGGGAAAGAAAACAAAAGAAAAAATGCTTTTACTATTTCTCCAAATGCTATACCCATATTCTAATAATCAAATAACATTATAATTGTTATTTTAGGAATATTACTATGCTGCAAGAAAAGCATGGCAGATATTAAGGGTTAACCTGATCTTCTGTTAGCTAAACCAGAAACACTTAGATGCAGTAACTTAATAATACACATATGACGTAAGATTTTATGTCTTGTGACAAACTGGTGCTAGATTTTTATTTAAACAAAAGGATTTGTTGATCATTTTGGGAATGCAAATGGTTCTTTAGAAAGCAAAGTGCCATTGGTGTATTTGAAAATGTCCATTAGCGATCATAAGCTGTAAGCAGTCACCAAATAACCGTGGCCACAGAAGAAAGTTGTGTACAGTGCCCACCAGGCTTTATTAGAGTTGCAAATCACAAACCATGGTCTGATTCCCAATTGATTGCTTCTACAAACTTTAGGAAAAACAAAGAGCTGAAGGCATCAATATGCTCTGAGTCAAGCCCTCTCAATAGGGTGTCTCAATTCAAAGATCCAAGGAACACATTAGCAACAGCAAAACAAGTTCATTTTCAGCATATAAATGTACACTTTAAGCTAAGTAAGAAATGGAGAAGCCCTTTTATTTGTCTCACACAGATATTTCCTCACCTTTCCTGATCTGGTGAATACTCCAAGTGCAGTATCATGCAGTTCATGAGTTTCTGTTTCAAGTACTGCAGTAGTTAAGAGACTTCCTTCAAACTGGCCCAGACAACTTTTCTAGCTTACTACTAGAGTAGCTTATCCAAATGATCTACCCAATTCCCAACCAGGGACACCACTTGAGATGTCTTTGTGGAAGCAAGAGTAAATCAGGGACCTCACGCTAAAGCACATGCATGCTCCAGCCAAATCCCAGAACACAGCTGATGGGTGTTTGCACCTCGCACCCTGCAGGCTGTGCTCACCTTAGAGCGAAGGTCAGCTGAAAGCTGCCTGGCAGCAGGAAGGCTGGGTGGGATTTCATCTTGACCTTTAAAGCCAATTGCCTGCTGCACTTCCAGGCTATTTACTGCTGCTGCAGGGAGAAATGAGATTTTCTTGTAAAGTCTTTCTCCATAAGAACCAAGGCCTGCATGGGTATCAACCATCTGCTGAGAGCTACAAACAGTCATGTGTTAATTGCTTAATTGTCTGCCCTGATATTACTGGGGGGAGGTTGCTCTGGGTTAGCGTTTTATAGAATCGGGCCCAAAGGCTGCTGCGATAACTGAGAATAAAAGGAGTCCATAAGAAAAGCCCTCTTCAGCCAGAGCAAAGAACTATTTAGCCCAACCTCTCTTTGAGTGGCTAATAGAGTATATTTGGGGGAAAAGCATAGGAACAGGAGAAGCACCTGATAAAATTTCTTCCAGTTTGGCCCCTCAAGCTTTCTGTAGCTTAGGAACCGCCTGAACTAGAAGGAGTAGGGTCTTCTCCATGCTTAAATCTTTAAGGTTAAAAAGCAGCAAGTAGCAGACCTGCTTTCAATAATACCAATGCACAAAGGCTTGCATCCATCGGATGCTGTGAACCTGACAGCTATTTACAGCCATTTAGAAGGATGAGTGAGCCTATTGCCAATATGTGCTAGAAGAGTGTGTGATAAATGCAGAGGAAAATTTAACATTTCGATCTAGATTATTAGAGAGAAAACAGTACTTCATCCATCAAATTTACATCTGTCCTATCTGGGTATTTATTGGCATAGTTCTGTGCTATGTAAGCAGAACAACAAAGGCCATGGCAGTAGCTCCAGGAGCTTTGCGATAAGCTTCCACTGTGTCTATATGTGCATAGATGTGCTTAGCACAGAAGAGATTTTACTGCCATGTAACTCCAGCCAGTCCTAAGCATCAATCAGGCATGACAAGTTACTGCATAAGATCAGGTTGTTCTTGCTAGTGCACGTTTCCGTGAGCGTAAGAACTTCACCAATGCTGAAGGAACAAAGTGACTGGGATCGGGCTGCGGTGGGTGACAGTGCAGCCTACTGTCCTCTCTGGTACATGGTATACTCTGTGATGTGCGCTTGGCTCCCCGCAATATGCTGGTATGAGTATAAGTTCACTATTTTTTTAGCAAGAATCGTTTAGGAGCACTGTGTTATATCCTATCAGAAAGAAAAACCATCATATTTAACCATGAATATGCTAGGGAGTTAATTTAAAATTCCCTTACTGTACACATCACATGTTATTTTTTCAATTAAACTGATTCAGTACTGGAATACAGCATAACTATGTTTCCTTGAGTACTCTCATAGGCAGTTGAACATCTGGAGGTAAAGAAAGCAATAGAAAAGAAGAGATGCCATACAGGTTCTTCATATCAAGCTGAACAAAATTCCATAGTCCCTACATGCTGCTTGGAAGTGGATATAAAATATCTCCAAGAAAGGAGCCGTAGGACTTGAGACTATCAAGATAGAACAAGGGGTTATGAAAATGTATAAATATATTCAGGGGAAATTCTAGGGTGCCATTGCTGCCATCTGCAAGATGTGTTTCTCTTCTGGGTTCTAACTTCTGTTGCTTTTACTGTAAAGTGAATATTACATTTTTGCTGCTACATATACATACTGTATGATGATACACTGTATGCATCTCAAAAGTTTGCTTATTCTTAATTAAAATTAAATTAATGGAATTCCTCTTCAGAATTTTTAGTGTCTTCAAAAACCTTCTGTTTTCAGGAAAAGGCCTACACCAGGACAGAAGCGGGAAAGAGTGTAGGGAGCATAGGGAAGCAGGGAGAAAGAAAATAAAAAAGGAGTTATCTGAATAGGCTCCATGTCCTACCAGCTTAAAGGCAATGAAGCATTGGTCAGTTGTTCCTGTAGTCCACAATCACTTCCCAAAGCTGTAACTTACGTTCATTTTTTACATATTTTACACATAAAGTAAAGCTGCCTCAAGCACTGTTGACTTGTACGAGTTGGTCTTGCTCAGCACATCACAGAGGGTCTCAGCGACCTTGGTTGTGTTGCAGGGGTGAAGTTTTTACACTGATGAACTGTTTTGGAAGGAAATAAAAGCCATGAGTGAGCATTTTTACACTGTCAAACACCATTCTGTCCCTTCTCATCTTCCTCTCTTAATGGGGACGGTTAGCATAATCATACTTACGGCTGTTACTTCCTGTGCATTTATCTATACATAGGTGCCTGTCTATAAATGTAAATAAACCTGAGGCCTGCTCTTGCTCTGTTGGTCTTGGGAGTGTTTTCGGAATCAAAATAGTGTGTGAAATGCAGGAGCTTGCTTCTTTCTTAAAAGCTCCCTGCAGAATTGCAATGGTACAGCGGCCAGTATACAGTTTTCACATACCTAATACGTTTTGTCTGACTGTCTCATCATATTTCATGAACATTAATGAATTAAGTTTCAGGAAGGAACCAGGTAGAGACTGTAATGATTAGTGTCATTTAAGGGACGATTTGTGTAAAAGGCGCTAATGATGTAGCCAAGTTTATTCAGGTGTCAGTGGCAAAACGAGACATAAAGCCTCTGAGCCCTAACTCACAGGTGATCACTCAGATCACAAGCTCCTCAGTGCTGTTTCAGAAATATCGCCTCTTGTTACCCATTCTCTGTGATATACTTAGGGATACGTACATTAAATTAAGCACTTTCATGCTGGTTTCAATCTTGATGTTTCATTTCCAAGATTCAAACCAAGCAGTTACCCATCTCTTCTGAACATGTATATTGGCATCAATATCTGAAGATGCATTAGCAGAAAATCAGTAACTCAAGTAGCAGCAGGAAGATATGAATGCTAGAAGAGAATACCGGTTTGCAATTGTTCCCATATATCCAGATGTTTTCTATGCCTCAGGCACTGAGACTAATTGTGACAAAATTCTGAGAATGTCTGGCCAAATTTTGCTGTGATGTGAAGTGAAACGGCTTGCACCTTTATGTCAAAGCTAAACTCACTTTTGATTGAGGACTGACACTGTATCTTTGTATCATTAACAGCTGGGAGTTTCCCACACCCTATTCTTGTATGTATGATATCACATTACAGGGATGGCTAAAGCCCTACATTTATAAAGAGGGACAGTGTGAAATAAGTTTAGACAACACCTCCTCACCACTACAGCAGCCTTCTGGAATGCAAAGAACCCATGACGAAAGAAGCAAATAAGTGTTAAACGAGGTGTACCTAGGGAGCCGTGTTACGTTATGGTCGGCTCCTCTCTAGTGGCCGTTGTCCAACGAATGGATTGTTTGTACTGTTGCATCCGTGAAAGAACGTTGTTGGTTCAACCAGCTGTGTAACTCTGCTCTCGCTCTTCAAATTCTGCAGCCTTGAAAGGCAATTGGCCCACTGGGTGTAAAAGTACAGTGCTTGGCTCAGTTTATTATTGTAATTTAAATGGACTCGGGAGATGTATTACCTCCTTGGATCGAGGCACAGTGGCTGATGAGAGCGAGTGGCTTGGTTTCCTTAAAATTCTTCTGCAGGTGGGGTACAGTTGCCATCCTTTGATTGCCAGGAAAGAAATGAGGGCTTTGGCTCCCAGACTCAGGACAATGCCCACAGTATGTATGGATAACGGCAGGATTTGCTGGAGCCCTATTTCATACCAGCTCTTCAGAACTTTTTACTTGGTTCACATGCACTTTTCAGCAGTGTTATCCTTAGTCCCCAAGACGAGAAGCATGTGGGAGTGTGGAGGAAATGTATATGTTCTTCCCAGCCCTCCATTGGACAGAGCCCAAATTCCTTGGTGTAGGAGGGCTATGAGGTTCAGAACTGGAAGAAAGGGTTCTGGCAGACACAGCCAACTGGAAGGAGAGCAATCCACATGCAGAGTTCCTTCCAAAGATGAATCAGGGTGAAATGATTTTACATGTTCTTTCATTGTCCTTCCCACCTTGTAAACATTCCTAAAGCCTGTCTGTAAGCCCTGCATAAAGAAGTGCTAATATCCATATGTCAGTACTGGAAATGGTTTCTCCCACACCTAAAGAGCCAAGTTCATCCCGTATGTAATTCCACTCACTTTAATAGCTTTGCAGGAGGAAGGATCCCGGCCCAGTAAGTCCACCCAAAAGCTGCAGATTCTGCTGAAAACAGCTGCCTGCCTTGTGAGTAGGATGAATCACCACAGACTTCAGTTGCTCAGGCCTTTGCAATAGATTCCTCTTCACTTCTGTACGCAATTCTGCCTGCAAAT
Source organism: Fregata magnificens (assembly GCA_013389945.1). NCBI lineage: Eukaryota > Metazoa > Chordata > Aves > Suliformes > Fregatidae > Fregata > Fregata magnificens. The sequence goes on along the minus strand of WAAD01027592.1, from coordinate 14,699 downwards.
TTCTAAATTATCTGGACACCAGCTGCTTGAAAGTCTTGAAATCCCCATTACAGGAGATAAGGACAGCAGAGCAGCCCTTGCTCTCACTTCTTAAACTATGTCCATCGAATGTGTATCTGTGCTGTATTTATATTGTATTTATCCTCCTGCGAGGCATTTTTTGATTAGCTGCAATATCCAGGAAGGATTTTTATTCTTTCTGATACATTTCTTCATTTTCAGAAAGGAGGAATGAGTATTCACCTTTCTTGGCTCAGTCAGTCACAAACTAGAACTAGGATGTAGGTCAGGGTGAACCGATGCACCTAGAGGTATTAAATTGCTTCAGTGTCTGATCAGTAAATCTTGATCCTGTGGTCAGAAAAAGATGAATGCCAGCTTTACAGTAAAAACGGACTAGCAGGGAGTTTCAGAGAAGCTAGGGGGAAAATTTTCATAGGATCATGTGGGAATGATATTTAACAAATTCTCTTCTATTACAATGATTCTGTGACCCTGGTGGTGCCTTCCAGTCTTACGTTCCTATAAATACCTTGCTTAAGAACTAATTCCTTTTGACAATCTGACAGAGCTTCAGCTCACAATAGATCATGTCTCCAGTTAGTTTATCTTATGGCTAACTTTAGCATTTGATTTTTGTTTTCTGTTACTGTGTTATTTTGGACAGCAAGATACTGTTTTTAATATTACCTGTTGAGAATTTTTACTTAATGAGTAAATAAACTTTCAGGTCCTTCAACAACAGATGCTCTAAATTAAAAGATCTGAAAGTAACATTCATATTCTTTAAGCAAATGGTGCATTCTAGGATCCTAAATTATAAATGTGATTATAAATCTGTACAAAGTCCAGTTAAAAGAATCTGCCTGGGACAGAAGTTCACCCTTACAAGAAGTATAACATCAGACATCGCAATCAATCAGTCTTAACTAAAAAAATAGCAGAGGAAAGGTCTTCAGAATGAATGAAGATTAGTTATTTTAATCACACTAGAGCTTTTAAAATTTGCTTTTATGATGGAGTAAAACAAGAGAACACAGTTCTATGAAAATGAGTTTCCATGAGCTGTGCTGAGAAAGAGATAAACAAGACAAACCTGACGTGCTTTTGGATATTGAAATGTATACACAAAACTCCTGCTATTTCCTAAGGGGAAGGAGGCGGGGGGCGGGCAGAGAGGGAGAGACAGAGAAGTTAAAGTGAAAATGCCTATTACTAATTTCCCTGTGCCCAGATAGGGGCATGAGGAAAAGCCATTTTTATAGACAGCCTCTCTAATACTACTTAAGGGGTAACACCTTTTTCTCCTTCCACAGTCTGTTGCACGGTACTCTATGTGGTGTAAGATTAGGGCTTCTTCAAGATGTTCTTTCTTCTTCCCATTTTACCTAATGCAACAAGGCAGGGGGTTGTCAGGATCTTACCAGGCAACAGTAGAACTATTTTTTTAGCCTAAATCTGCCAATGCCTCCTTCTCTGCATGTTGTCGCACAAATCCCTTAGCAAAAAATTTCATTTCATTTCATTTGCTTTAGCTGTCTAAAAGGTATCCTAAGCACCTAAAACCCTAATCCAAAGGTCACCTCCCCTAATTTAGGCATCTAAATTTGTTCTGTAATGAATGCGCCCCCACCCGTCATCTCTCACCTACCATACATTTGTCTCAGGATCCTCCTCCTCAGCATTTTTTGTCTAATTGTAAGACAAATGAGTTAGATGAGTGGACTATGGAGTAAAAGAAGATGATCAGTACAGACTAGATGTCTGACTTTTAGACAACTAAAATGAAAAAAGATCAAGCCCATGCTTCATTCAGTTTTCTTCTGTGTAAGACTTCACACACAATTATCTGTGTGAGTTATTTTAGATCCTAAATTGAAAGATCTTTTTCAGCCCAGAATCTATAGGTGACAGCAGAAGATAGGGACCTTTGTCTGCATGTTTCAGCAAGGATTTCTTGCAGTCCGCTTCAGTCATTTATTCTAAATTAGGAATAGATTTGCTCTAGGCTTGCTCTATAGCCAGTGAAGAAAGGCAAGTACCTTCAGAGAAGTGCGTCTCTGGGTGCGCCTGCCTTTCTCCATTGACAACAGAGGAAGCCTCAAGCTGCTACAGCCCCATCTTGGGTACTTCGGTTAAACGATGGCATGAATCCACGTATATCAGCTGCAATGCTGGGGCTTGTAATAAATTTGAAATCCACTTTAAAATCTTGCAAGTATAGTATAAATCGTATGTCAAATTACATATAGTGCCAGTGATGTGTTTGTGTGGTGGTATGCATACACACGTATGCATGCACAGTTTAGGTATGCTTATACTACAACAAAGAAAAACAGCCTGGTAACATAGCCTGCGAAATAATTAAGCCATTTTTCAGAAAGATGTGGAAAACCTTTACATGCTGATCTCAGGATAAATTATTTTTAGGAAGTGAGCTATTCTACTTGTACAAAGTGGAATAATACTTCCAAAGCCAATCAAATGCAGTATTGCATTTGTTCTGGTCGAGTATGATCATATGGTGAGACCATTTTGACCCGATAGAATAATAAAAAAAAAAAAGCCTAGTGGTAATAAGCGAAACTTTACTATTGACCTCTGTAAAGACTTATTGCCGAGACTCATATTGTCAGTGACATCCAGGATCAACAATACTTGCAAGCAGTGGACTCAAAATGAAGTTGTCTGGTTTTGGCAACAAAATATTCTGCATTTAGCAAAGGCATATGTTTCAAACTCAAATGACTTCACTTCAAATTAAAGCAAAAAAATGTTTTGAAGTGTAGTCATTTGATAATCATTTGCTTTAAAATAAGCAACATGTTTCTATCTAATGGGATCCACATCTTTAACAAGTGAACCAACAGTGTGACAAAAAAAACCCAACCTGCTCTTAAATATAATTCCAAAATAAATTACATCTAGCTCTTTTGTTGTTGTTGTTGTGCTCTGTTTTCCTTTTTTGGCCGCCTGTAGAACTCCCACAATTTTTTCGTTGCTACAATGACAAATGCTATGAGAAAAGACCTGGTCCACTGCCAGAAATCTACTCTAGACTTCAGTATATGTTTCTGCTTTCAAGAGTCAATTGTTTTCCTTCTCTCCCAGGGGCCACTAGCTACCTTATTACCAGAAAGAATGACCCCTTGACAGCACAATTGAGATCCAGAAACTCAACAAAATTGTAACCCCTCCAGTGGCATCAGAATTCTAATCAACAGCAGAGGGTCTGGAAGACAAATGTACTTGTATATAAGGCCACCATATTAGAAAGTGGCTTCTCTACTTGCAAAGAAACCTATTTCTATTTGGTTTCTTTTGATATTTTTATTACCCCCTTTCTTGCAACATTTTCATTGCTAGTGTTCTTAAGGCAGAAGGGTTTTCACGGCATGGGAATTATCTGTGCTCAGTTTACTCAGTTTGCTGCCTATTCCTTCTCTTGCAATCTATTTTGCGAAGCATACAACTAGACATGGGAGCCCCCTAGTCATTACTGATTTTTTCTCTTATTCAGCTTAACTCACTAGCAGAACAATTGTTCCATCACTATCTTTATTGCCACATAAGAAACATGGGTGCAGAATCTCCGGCCTTGAAACTGCAGTGAAGAATGAGCACGGTGTATTAGGGTGAACTTTACAGAGAATACACCTTGCACTTGCAAGGGCATGCACTGAAATAGTGTCATAGAATATTTCTCAAGTATTACTGAAAGTATTCAACTTATTTGCTGGATCCCTTTGCATACCCAAGAGCTGAGAAACTAATGTTGTTTCAGATAAATACATTCAGATAAATACATACAAAGATGTTTTGGAGCACAAGACCCTAGCCTGGTTGTTATATCTCTATACGTGGAGCCCTGCCCCAGGGTCTTGAGGTTACCAAAATCTGTGCTGCTAAATTGCCTAAATGTTTTTTTGAAAATGTTAGCAAACTTTAAGAAAATCTCAGTGTGAGTTAAAAAGCTTGAAAAGTGTCTTTTTCTTGTGATTTTATTACCAGGATTACCTGACATGTGTGTTAGAAGGAATTTTTTTTAAGAACATCCAATCAAATGGTAGAAAACAAGGTACCCATGAACCAAAACATTGCTCCCAGAGATTCTGCCATCTGACTACCATTATGCAGAAATTGGGAAATACTTCAGATGATTGCAGGAGAAAGTTTCTCAAGATATAGGAGGATAAAAATATCTAAAAAACAGTCAAAAGCAGCCAGCATGGCAGAACACAAACAAACAAAGCGCCACTGCCTTTAACAGAGATTTGGGTGAACGCAGGAATTTGCAGCGACAGGAGTCTTCAAACAGCATCATGGCCTGAGGTGCAAAAAAACCAGCAACAGTGTTCTGCGGAGCACAAGCTGGGAAGAAGGACATGAGAAGGGCAAGAAAGCATGAGGTCAAAAAAAGAAACATTTTTGTTACCTTCCTCAGACAAAAGTCATCACATTTTACAAACAACGGAATAAAAGGTATTAGACCCCTACATGATCCCTGGAAGGAGCAGCAGATGGCCAGCCTCGCACCTTCGGAAAAGGAGCAGCACAGATAGCAATAATGTGATTTTTCCTGTACTGTCCTACCAACAAGATGTCACAGCAATACAGCGAAAGCGCCGAGTGCTCGCCCGACTTTCCCTGCTGGGGCACAACAGTTCTGCTACAGACAGGAGAGAGGGAGGAGGTTGCGAAAAGGGCTCTTCTGCCCCAGAAACCAGGCTGCGATCTCTGGCAAGGGCAGCTGAAGTAATGTTTTGATTTTTAGGTCACTGCCTTACAGTAAGCTCTGTGTGACTGAGCTCTTCCCTTGTCAACAGTCATACTACGGGGAGAGCTGCTCTGCACGTGTGTTTTGCCCCTGCAAATCTAATCACAGGATTGAGGCCTTAATTAATAATCAAAAGGGGAAAATTGACGAGCACATCTTTTGGCACTTGTGTCCAAAAACGTACGGCCTCTTATTGTCTTACATGTTAGGTCACATCTTTTTAATTTCTACTCAAAAGCCCAGAAGCAAGTTACACAGACTGTTTACATGTATAAGTACCATACGTTAAAAATAACGTGCTGAAATAATGCTGTCAAAGTACGAGACCTACCTGACTGATGGAATATTCTTCTAAAAAAAGCAGCTCTGAGCTTCCCTTAAACAGAATGAAGGAAAATCTAAAGATAATAATGAACAAGAAAGTAGCGCCTTCTGCCAGACATCAAGTTAAATGGCTCTTTGTATTGTTCAACACGTGTACACTATTGTGTTCTGTGGCAGGGGGTAAAGAGAGGGAACTTTCAGTGATGTTTTGATGAGGCAACAAATAAAAATAATATTTTGACAGAGAGCTCATCCTATTAAAAAAAAAAAAAAAGAGCAAAAAAAAAAAAGCATTTCTCCGGCTCAAACAGAAATCCCCTTAACATGAAGAATATTGAGGTTGTATGTAGAGCCTTCCAGTAATACTTAAAGGAAATGTGCCATTCGCAACAGAACATGCAGCATGACTAAAGACCCTAAGTGCTTGGCATCATTTGAGCTTAGTTTTAAATACCTATGATAGACATTTTTGGAATATGTTTCCTGAATGTAGTGTCAAGGATTTACTTCAGCATTAGCTTGCGCATGCTGATAGGTTGAACTTGGTGCTCATATACCCAATAAATACAAACAGGATTAGTTTCTATGTACGTACAAAGTTGAGTTTTTTATGTTTTTTATGCCAGTATTGGGATTTATTTGCCCTCCTGATGAAACGTTTACCTCACTCTGCCCCATCAATATTAACCTCACAGATCAACAGATCTTCATATCGACAGAATAGAGAAGTCAATATCTCCTTATTATTATTTAATAAGTATTTCATTGTCAGTAACTGAGTGAGAACAAACATCTGTGTAGTATAATGGCATGCACTTTAATTTTGCAAGGTTACTATCTTGCATATGTTTGACAGAAGAAAGCTAACCCATAGTAAAAATCCCCCAGTAATATCAGCGCATAAAATGACAACATGTTGAAGGACATTTAAATTGAACAAAACAGGGTGGTTTTTTAGTCCCGATTTTGATATACAAATGTTGGATGTGTTTTACTGTGGCTTCTGACTATGATTGATAGGAGATGCATCAATTTCAAGGTTTGTGAATTTAAGTAAATTGTTGTCAGTGGTATCGCTTTTTCTTTTTTGTATTTTTTTTTCAAATTATCTCCTTACAGAGAATAGCGTATTACAAATTGAGACAGGATATACATAAAGCATCAATTTAGCTTGAATATCCACTTACAATAGTAAAAGGAAAATAGTTGTGATAAGAATGTGAGTACATCAGAGTTGTTCAGAAAACTCCAGAGTATTTAAAAAAAACAACGCTTATGGTTTTTCTTCTAAATAATCTTTGCTGTTTCTGTTTGGAAAATACTTTGCTTGCCTTTCCATTCAAAGGAAAAATATAATATTTACTGAAAAAAAAAAAAAAAAGAGTAGTAGTAGATCTTGGAGACTTCTTTTATCTTTGTCCTCAGGATATAATTCCATTCAATTACACATTAGCAAAAAAAACCCAAACCAACCCAAACCTGTATCAACTCTTTGCAACCTGTGGGGAGTTTATAAACCCTTCATTGCTTAGTGGTAATGCTTTGTTTGACTGAAAAGCCTAAAGAGCTTCCTTTAAAACTGACAGTGATTAAACGTCGTACAGCAAAGCTTGCTATAGTTCCAATACCTTCAGAAATTAGCTGTGTCTGATTTTAAACTAATTTTCCCTAGACCACTTCTTACCTGATGACGTCCGACTTAGGATCTGGTGAAACACACAGATACTTTTTATTATGTTTTCCAACACATGGTCATGACTTGTTTCCATGTATAAGTGTGTTGTGTCTATGTATCTACATGCCTGTCTATATGCATAAAGCAATGTATGTGCTATTTGTGTGGGGGTTTGGTTTTAACATCAGATTCTATAAGTGAATAAAGATACTATCTTCATTTTACTGTTCTTTAAAAGGGGCAACATGGAATGGATTCTGCAAATCTAACTCTACATGTTGCTGATTAAAAGCTGATGGTAACAGTTAATATACAAGGGGACAGACTAGTTTTTCTTCTAACATTTTTTTGAGGGGAAAAAAATGAAAATTAGACAGAAAAGAGCACTTCCAGATGTGACTGTATAGAGCTTGATTTGAAGCACTTTTGTTATCTCCTTAATAATGCATGTAAGAATGCTCATGTGAAATGTTATGTTAAAACTCAGTCCTAGTAGATATTTGCGCTTACGAATTGATTCCTTATCCATATTTTATGGAGAAATAGCTCAGCACTGGATTACAGCACATTATTTTCCAAACTCCTTATTAGGCTCTGCATATCTCTCTACTGTGCCTCCAGGCTTAAATTAAAAACAAAACTTAAGTAAGATTTAAAGGGACAACATTCAGAAACTTACTCTTTTACAAAGCTTCTGGAAGTTCATAATTATTTTTGTCCCTAATAGGCCTGCCCTTGAAATAATTTGATGGCTAGGTTTGTAAATCCGCTTGGAAAGATCTGGCATCCCGTAACCATTAAGGGGAGTATATATCACAAAAATGATTTTGCATATAAATAATGGTATACAGGATTTGGCTTAAATTGTCTGCTTTCATTTGATTTTTTTTTTTCTCTCAGACAATTTGGATGGAGGCAGGAAGATCAAATTGAACACAATTTGGAAATGAAACTTGGATAATTGAGCTAAGTACGCTGAACTTGCCAGTCACCTGTGACCTCCTCCTAGTTACACATCATTTCAAATAGCTAGAATGTGAGGGCCTGCGTAGAGTTGTACAACATAAATAGAGCGAGTGGAGTTTCACTCTGGGACCACATTATCCCTTGTAATCTGCTTGCTTTGTTTTTATTTAAGATGAAGGGACCTGAGCACAGTGCACCACTGCCTTGAGAAGGTGCTGGGCCACCCGGTGTGTTCAGGAGAGCAGGACGGGCACTCCGGGAGGGCCACCGTGCAGGGTGCTGTGGGAACAAAACAGCACTGGACCTGTAATAGGTGACAAATTGAAGCTTCACAAGTAAGCTAGAGCTCACCCCTGGTAAGATCTCCTTTACAGACCGCTACAACTGAAAGTTTGCGGTCACCCCTGTATGTGAACCTAATATTTTGCTCTTCATTTTGAAGCGATTATTCAAAACACCTTGGCAGCTGAACCCTCCGTGCTTTCAGGATAATTATTTCTGGTCGTGATTGGCAATAATAGTAATTGCCATATTCAGCCAGCACCCAGCTGTAACGATTTTTCTTTATTATTATTATTTGGGTTAACAATCGCCACTGACAACAATGTCTCCCTCCCCCAGATATACAGGGAAAGGAGTAACGGTGCTCTGCAGCAGCCGTCGGGGGTGGGCCCCCCCTCGGCGGGGACGGGGGGGTGAGAAGAGGGCGGCTGTCGGGCGGGGGCCCGATCCCTGCCGGGGGGCTGCTGTGAGGGGACCGGGGCCAGCCGGGCTGCCGCAGCCT
>WAAD01027588.1:0-11497 GCA_013389945.1 Fregata magnificens | reverse complement strand
AAATCCCTGAAGCCCTTTTATGTTGCCTTGTGTGTATGTACATAAGCACACCTGCATGCTAGGCTAAATTTTGTCACGTGCTTCTGAATACATTGTGGTATTTTTTTGTATTTAAGCCCTATCTTTATTCCTACTAAAACCTGTACAAAATATACCTGTGTTTACTGCAGCTGGCTTATCAGTCATTCTCTAAGTGGATTTAAAAATCGGTGTGATGAACTTCCTGACTAAGAGCCAGGAAATCAAAACCTGTTAAATACCTATTTCAGGTTAACGCATGTGCATATTTTCGATCCTGTAAAATCTTTCATTGTAGTTGAGATCACCATCTTTATTGTGTTATTTATCATATACAGACTTGCTTCTGCTTTATGCCAGTTTTACTACTCTTCTTCCTTTGGGAAGACCATTTTAGGTTGGTTTTGTACAAAAGTATTATTGTATTTACTGGGAAGTATATACATTTTTGTCTTGGCGTGCTGTAGTGCTAATGCACGTTTTGCGGAGGACTTGTCAACATTTCTGTAATTGGGAAGGTTGGAAGTTTTCCATTAAAAGACCTGTTGTCTGGCAGGCTTTGCTGGCTCTTAGTTATTTAAAAAACATTTAAATGCGGTATTAGAGGGAAAAATGTGTACTTGAAGAGTCATTAAATAATTTCATTTTTAGTTTAAAGTACCTTTCCCATCTTTATTTAAAAACAGACATGAAGGTTTTTGTTTATTTTTTTCCTAACAATTTTTGAACAAAGCCCTGGATTTTTTTAATGGCTTCCAGTTTTGCAAACATAAGATTAGAATTTAGACACTTGATTTGAATTTGCAAATGCTCCCTTATGTTTCATAATTCACAACTGATTTTTGGCCCTTCCAAAAGTCCTTTGAAGTTTGCTTCAAAACATGGGAAGAATTCACGTTGACTTTGGTAGGTTTTGGCTAAAGACCATGATGTAAAAATAATAGCTTATACTTTCATGTGCATTCTCTTGTTAGTTTTGTTATTAGTTTTGAAACTATGGGTCACTTTGTTATTTAATGTTCAGCTGAAATCCTGGACATAAAACATCAGCTGGCTTAGCAAACTGAATAGAAGAGATTCCCTGACCAGTAGAAGTGTCATTTTGTTCGTGAACTTGTTTCTGTCTTATTTGCCAAAGAAGTCGATATTTTATGTCCAGTAGATGTATTTTTTTCAGTACAAGTGTAGATAACTTAAAATGTTACTGAAATAATATTTAAAGAAACATAACCGTGAACTTGTATTAATAATAATAGTGTGTGTGAGGATTTATTGTCATATGCTTAAAAACTTTTTACTTTAACATAAAATCTGCTTGTGGAGGGGGAAAAGTGAGTCCCTTTAAGTTCAGAGGGCTATAAATTAACAAAAAAGAAAGCTGCTATGTTTATTCATAACTCGTCACTTGATTTTGTTTCTTCGAGTTCAGCAAGTTAGGTAAAAATTATGCTGTTTTAAAACCACTGCAAATTCTATGCAAGATTTGATTGATGAGGGTAGAATGAAATATTTTATATATTTAGACCAAAAGTTATTTTGGTATCTATATGTAACTAATGTTTTTGCCACATACAAGATTTTTTCATAAATATGCTTAAAAGTGTATATTTTTTCCTGAAGGATTTAAAAATAGACATGAAAGCTTAAAAAAGCTAAGGGCTTTCCAGTGAATAAATTGATCCTTCTATCATTTACATTTACAAAAAATAAATTTAAAAATTACTACTTCAAATTTTTGTATTTTGGCAAAGATTCCAAAAGTTTTTGTTCAAATTGAAATTTGATTATATGGGGCGGGGGGGGGAATCTCTTAGCAGGAGGTTGCGATATTAAAACCTCAGTGTAGCTGGAGATAGTGTCAAAGACACTTTTTTGGGAAGAAAATTATTTAAGAAGTCAGATCTAAATCTGAACAATATTTAATTCCACTTGATAGCTCTTGAGCATGGCTCAAGTTGGTTTCATGAACTTTAGAGGGAATTTAAGGTGCCTAGCACTGCTCCTGAGCATCATGAGGAAATGTCCTGTAGTATACCTTTATATGAAAACAGTTCACTCACATCTCTCTGTATTCAGGTTGTGGTTGTCACTGTATATCTCTAAAGTGAAGCTGTATTTATAGTTGGCCTACTTGTTCATAAATTGGAGGAAATTGAACCTGTTTATAGTTTATGAATACGGCATTGTAATTAAAGTGACAGTAAATACTTGCGTGTGTTGAAGTTTTCTGCCTAGTGCATCCAAAAGGAGGAATGAGTCTACGTGATTTTAGAGAAATAAATAGATTTTCTTTTTGCTCTTCTGATTTGCTGTTTATAGGTTTCAAATGTTGGTGGTTATAAACTTATCAGCGCTTACAATATTATTCTTTCCAGTTCCATATCACTGCAATGTGTTGGTGGTTTCTGCAGTTCACAAGGACTGTCAATATTTACTATATCTCTTGTCAAGCTCTCCATAACTGTGACGCATGAAGAAGCTCCACATCTTTTTGAAGATTATTGTTAAATCTTTGTAGAGTCGTATCTTGACTCCTCTTCCTATTTTCCATAAATATCTTTGCTTTTTATGCCAGTATCTTTTATTAGTACTTACTCCATTAATTCATTTAGTATTGAGTTAGCATTGAATTCTCACTGCGGTGTATAAAAACTATCACAGAATCATTACAGAATACATAATAAAAAGAGTAGAGGTGGTCGGAAATTTTTTGATGGAACAATTTTTCCTTAGAAGATGCCGATTACATGGGTTAATAATTTTCTGGGAGAAAACACTGATTCTGTGGGAAATTCAAAAATAATTGAGCATGTTGATTTTTGTTAAAACTAGCTTGATTCTCTTTTCTGCTAAGTCTTGCACATTTTTTTGTCAGCTCTCTGTTCCTCAGATTCCCACTGGTCTCTGTGGTACTCCAAACACTGAGGATCTGTGGCAGCCCCTTAGCATGGGGAAGCTAGGGCTTCCAGAGCTTCATGGCTAGTACCAATCTATCCTGCCAAAAAATGCAGAATGCCCAGGTTTTCAGGTTTTGAACAGCAGGAGCCCTAGGAGTCAAGCAATCTTACTGCGTTATGGCAGCTGTTTGTCGGACTCTTTAGAGATGCACAACTCAGGTTACATGGTTTTCTTTTTACTTTAATTTGCATTTTTAGATCATTGTTTTTTGATACCTACTGATTTGATTAAGTAGTATTAAAACAGATACTACTGTAATTGAAACAACTTTATTTTCTTGTTCGCTTGTTCAGCGTTTGATGCCATAATGAAAATTTGATATTTGAAACTTTGATCATTATTAATTGGAGTAGAAGCAGTTTTTAGTATGCCAGAAAAGAAATTCGAGAGCCAACATAAAGATAGTGGAACAAGCTGATATTCTAATTAGTATCACTGTTTATTTTCTTGTTTCCAGTGTCGAACTGTTTCAAAGCAACTTCAAATGAGGTACATTTTTAACACCAAAACAAGATAGAAGTTTTGCTTAATGCTCATCTGAATACTGTTTGCTTTTATTTACATTAAAGTAAAATGCATTACATTACACTGGATTAAAAGTAGGTTATCAAGTGATAAGAATAGACCCTCACAAAAATTTGGGAAATTTCACTTTAGTGTGTGTATTGCATGAAAGTGCACAAGTGGTGGTCATGGTGCATATGCAGAACTGAATACATTACAGAATGTGTATTCAATTATACTGTCACTAACCCTATCCAGAATTAATTTACTTTTCAGAATTTACCATGGAACAGGAATTCCAAATTTTGACCAATTTAGAATTTTTAATAACACATTAGCTTACAAATGTCCTATCACATGAGAGCATTAAGGTAAAAACTTGTTCAGGATTTTAATATAGTAATCTAATAACCCATTTTTATTTCCTGCTCTATTTATAGAAGTGGATTGCAATCCAAATACTAGTGGAATGAGGGCTTTTTCAAAAATTGCATTTTATCCATGAAAATTTCCTAATGAACAGTTTTATCTCAAGTCTTTGTAAGTTTTGTAGGAAGTTTTTTTGCTTAGTAGAGCACTAGTTGGTTCTAAAGATGTTCTTTGAAGTAGAGACTTGTTTCGGTTACCAACTTAAAGGAGATGGAAAATAATGTAGTCACTGAAAGTGTCCATCTTTCTCTTACCTGGATTTCCCACAAACTATGTTTGAGGTTAGGTAAGTAGTTTTCTCTAGATTCTTTACAGTATCTTGTCTTCTTCCTGTAAGGCCTGCTTGCTGTATAAATCTCTTGAAGTACTAAACAACTGGCTCTGTTTGCTGACAAGGTAATGTTGAAAGGTTTAACAAACTTACAGTTAGTTGCAGTAATGGCTGATTTTGAAGGAGCTTTTATGCTTGTTTCTTTTGTAAAATGCTGTTTGTATTTTTTGACACTGTGACGTTAGAAGCAATATCCTAGCACTAAACCCAATGACTGCTATTTCATTTCTACAGTAATTGCAAATAAAACTAATTGAGATTCACTACAGATGTTTGTTTCCTCACTAGGTTAAAAAAAGAAAAAATCCTGAAATTACAAAAGTTGTTCAGAATTGAAGTCAATCTAAATTTGTAGTTGACCAATAATCCTCTTTATGTACTGCTTAATCGATAAAAGTCATGGAGTAGACATTTGTAGAGGATGAGAACAATTGTATTAAATGGTTTCTAATGTCAATAATGTAGTAGGAATATTGCTTGTTGAAAGAATAGAAATGGTATGTGGAAAAATATATATATTACTACTTAAGAAATGAATATGTGAGTGAAATGGTCATATCTGTAACTTGTAGTTTCTGGCCAGTTGGAATTATTATTATCACAAATTTTTAATGATCCAATTAGTCTTATAATAATATATNGGGGGGCGGTGTTGGGGTTGGTTTGTTTGGGTTTTTTGACCATGCTGTCACTGATTTGATCAAAGTCGTTCCTTCAAGAACAAAGGAATGACAGAATATTCTTTGTTCTTATCTTAATGCTTTTGTTCTTGATATATTTGGAGACACTATTCCAAATATGAATTGATAAGAACAATATTGGCAAATCTTCCAATTTTTGTTTTTGTGAATGTCAGTTGCAAGCAAAAGTTAAAATGTTAGTACAGTTTAATTAACCTCTTATGCTATGGCTTTTCAGTAATAAGGTAGAAGAAATAACTCTGGGTAGATACTCATTCTTTCCCACCAGCTGCTGAAAAGCAAAGCATGCTCTGCTTTTTTCACTTCTTGCATATAACGTGTAAATTGCTATGGAAGACAGTAACAATGTGTATGTTTCATTAATCGCTGAACAAGTGCCCAAATTCTTTTACATTTTGGAAAAATCAATCAATCTGTAAAAAAAGAATTCTTTTTTTCTGTATCTAAATAACAATGGTCAGTTGGAGTTAATGCCAAGGTATATGTTTACAGTCCTGCTTGTTTTTTAGCAATGCGTTGGCAGTGATTCTGTCATCTAAGAAATCATGTTTGATTTAAGATTACATTTAGGATATAGTTTGGCATTACAATTTGACTTGAATAGAGGACATTTAGGTTTCAGCGTGTCAAAAAACTCTCAGACTCTTCTTGATGATTTTGGTGATGAGTAGCAAAGAAACCTTTCAAGGCTACTTTTACTTTCTGTGCTGTGGAACAATAACCAAACTAGATCCAGGAAAACAAGTTTCATGTTGTTCTGAACCTAACCATGACCCAAACCTGATAAGATCGGGTCTTAGAACTGGAACATCTCTGAAATTTGAGCTGTCTAGTTAGAAGCATAACGTTGTGGCCAATTTTCTGCAGCTACATTCTCTCTTTCATGGTTCTACCTTAATTACAGCTTTGATGAGGTTTTGTTGTTATGTTGTGGTAAGCTTGTTACCTGGTTGCACCATTTCATTTGGGATGCAAGTGTAAAGGTTTCTTGCAGACCGAATTATAGAAATCTTTAATGAACAGAATTCAAATCTACAGATAGTTTTATTATATTTCCATTAAATACTGCTACATTTGACCATTTCTGTATGGTCTACTCCAAAATAAATACATGTTCTTAAGGTGTTGTGTATGTGCAAGACCCACATGATTTACTCTCAAATACCTATGGTTTAGATGCATCTAAATGTTTTCACTTAAATGGGAACTGTAATTATACCAATGAATATACAGCATTCAGTCATGTTTGAGGTGTGACATACAGAGTTTAATAACAACTTCTTTTTACGTAAAAGTTTGTCAGTGCGACCTAGAGATACACCACAAGTGGTAAGGTGTCTTTTTTTTTTTTTTTTTCCCCTTGCTCTCACTTTCAGAATACCTTGCATTTAAAAGCTAGTAGCGGCTTGCTTCCATTTGTTACCAAAATAACATGGTAGGAGCAATCAGTTTCAATTGCTGCTGATAATTATAAGGTGCAATAATTGAGAATATAGAGAAAAGGAGACTGTGAGCTACATTTGAACTCTGTACTTAAGCAATAAAAAATTTATCAAACTGCAAAAAATAAGTCATTTTAACGAGCACATTCCAAAGGTGCTGGATTTATGAGGAGACCCCAGGAAACTTTGATTGAAATTGCTGTCTCTGATTGTAGTTCTATATTTTATTGGTGCCATATTGTGAACAGTGCTGCTGCCAAAGTGAATGGGAAAGCAGCATAACAGAGAGAGTTAACCCAGAAAGGTTACCTCGTTTTATAATATCATGATGTATTGCATTAAAAATGCCTTGAAAGCCATCCTATTTGCAGTTTTCAGAAAACATTTTTCTTAAATTAAGTTACGATTTATCTGAACAGGGCAGAAAATATGAAAGCCCCTTGAAGACTTTAGTATTGATTTTTCTGAGTATTTGCTAGCTCTTGTTTTCTCATTTGTGTGCTCCTTGATAGAAGGGCCTAGAGCTGGTCCTGAGCCAAAGCTTCAGCTGGATGAGAACTGCAGCAGTGGAGGGAGGGAATACAGGGACTGAATTTACAGTAGGAGTTTTGATTAAGAACTTTAGATTGGCTTTTTAAAAGGTTTTGGCTCTCTGGTTCCTGAATTTAGGCAATATTTAATTGACAGAGAAAATTAAGACAATTTATTAGTTATTAAAGGCTACTCCCAACTAAACAAACGTTGCAGTAACCCTGTGAGGTGACTGACTTGAATATTTTGAAAGTGCGAGTTCAAGGTCACTTTTTATGTGTGTGTATTATAATAAGAGTTATACATCTTTATTTTAGTTTTTTTTATTCTAGAATTAAATGAAGACAAAAGTTTTAAAAATTATTACTTGAAAGCACATTTATAATGGACAGTGAAATGGACACACACAGTTACTAACTTAGAAGCAATAATTAGGTATGCTACATAGTTGATGATTTCTAACTGTTCACTGTCGTTCTGTGCCAACTGCTTATTAAAACTTCATCCTCCCTCTGTCAAAATGCTGTGTTACTTTAGCCATAAAACTGTTGTACCATAGCTCCCAAATACCTTGTTATAAATGCTGACTGTATCTTTCAATTTATACTGCAGTGAAGTAAGCTTATGAAAATAGTTCTGAGGGATTAAGCTCTAAATACTATTTCTATGGAGTGGATTATTTTTTCCCCAAGCTCAACACATTCATGTTGCTTAATGATAAGAAAAATGTTGTGGCAAATGTACTGAAGCTTCGTTGGCTCTTGCACATGTCATCTAGCCTGTTTGACTAATAATTTTGAGAAAAGAATGACAGATATGATTCCAAGATTCGCTCAACTTTGTTGGTCTAGATTGTTTTGTGCCCATTATTTCACCTTACTTTGCCTCAGTTTATGATTTGCTGAAATTGCAAGTATGTAAACAAATGAAATTGTTCATAAAATGCTTTGGCAGTTTATGACTTGAAATTCTTTCAGAAGTTATCTATTTTTATATCAGTGTTGCTGCATTTTTTTCTTTTTTCTTCTATGCTTATAGTTTTACTAATGTTAAAAAAAAAAAAAGTGGGAAGATTAAGTAAAACTCCCATTACATGTACTTGAGAACTTCAGAAAAACTTGAGTCCATTACAAACTGCCTTGATTTGCTTTTACTTTGTAGTTAACATGAAGTTTTCATCTTAGTAAAGTTGGTTGCAAAAAATTCTTTCTCTCATATGGCTTTTTTAATTTACTTACTACGTACTTTTGAATTTGCAGGTGGTGATTATACCAAACGGAGATTATAGAAAGTTTAAGCCTATTAAGATTGTACCAATGTGGGATATCATTAAGCCTGTATTTTTAGACCAGATTTTGTATTTTATGGTTCTCACCTTGTCTGTCGTCTTTGTGGTGTTTTTCCCTCTCTCTCTTTAAAGGTTCAGCCGTGGAGGAAAGTAATGAACAAAAGCTGAAGGGAAGAGACCCAGCTGTTTGGCATGTAGGCTTGAAGGTAGCATGGGACATAGAGACACCTGGATTAGCAATACCACTTCACCAAGGAGACTTCTACTTGATGCTTGGTAATTTTCAAGGGCTAAGAAGGTGAACTTTCTGTTGAAAACAGAGAAAATGACTTATTTTATATAGATTATCATACCTTCTTTTCAGTTAGGACTTTCCTTATTTAGAAAGACATGAGATCTGGCTAGAGTGTGTAATAAATTCCTCCTACCCTGCCCACTTTCAGTGTATTTTGGGGAACTTTTTTCTCCTAATTTTTCTTTCACTTCACAGCTAAGAAGGGAAATATTGTTTTTGAGCCTTTTCTGTCTGCTGTGCAGTTAGAATTGCTAGTCCAAGTCAGGCTTCAGGCCATAAGCAGAATTTCCCCAGGTCTTGTGAGATGTTGAGCTGTGTCTGTCCCATCCTTGTATTTGTAGATGCTGATTCCTTTTTCTATTCTTAATGCAGTTTTACTGAGTAACTGTAAGCATCTGCGTCTGTTAAGTTCCACAAAAAAAAATTCCTGTTCTTGGGTTAGCTTATAGAGTGGCTATGTATTATGTAAGCTGTGACTGTAGCAGTCTTAAAGTTTTCTGGTAGCGTGGTTCTTGAAGTTTCAACCATTATGCCAATCTGTGGATGTTTTATTGGTCACCAGTTTTAGACATGACACTTCTCTCCTGCTACACTTTTCCGTGTGTATATTCAAACATGCTATTTTCTAGTGGTGGTGTTATACCAAGATCATAATGAACAGAGCTGTCATACTCCAAGAGTGAGTTTCAATGTCTCAAGTGTAGGGGATTAAAAAAAGAAAATCAAATTGAGTTCATTTACTTGAGCAGCTGAGCTCACATACCAAGGTTTTTCCATTAAAAGAAATGAGGCAAGAACTGTGGCTAAGGTTTGTTGACACAAAGTCTGTTGCTTTTTCTTTTGGCTTGTGTTTCTCTTAGTTATCATTTTTGTTCAAACAATTTAGTTATACATCACACAACTCAAAACATGAACAATGCTTCTGACATCACTGTGTTTGCCTGTTAGTGGCTTGGCTTCACAGACATCATCTTTGAAGAGTGAGAGCACGTACAGTGTTCCCTGTTTATGTGCTTGTGACTTGGAAGGTAGACACCGTGGAACATCCCTAGAATGACCTGTCACACTGCCAACTTGTTGGGCTGAACAGTCTTTTCACTTTTACTTTTCACTTTTTTTCTTTGAACAAATATGAAAACAGTTTACTTACTGCAAGCAATACATTTGTGGGTGATCTTAAAAAACATATACCATTCCTTGTTCTTAGTTACATCATTAAATCCTGTGCCCTGTCATCAATGAATTGTCTTGTGTAAAAGAACTGGACTGTCTGTGCTCTTAAGTATGTTTAGACATGAACAGATCAAGTGTTAAGATGTGAGGTCCTTTGGCAGCACAGTGGTGTGGACGTGCATCCCTTTTCTGTATTTGTGAGGATATAGAGTAGAAGCCTGCAGGGAAACAGAGACATTTCTTATATGAAAGTGAAGTTTAAGTGGCAGCTAAACATTTCTAGAAAGGGAATTGTTAATCCATTTTTGTGCAGTAGCAGTTTGGACATCAAGTAAACTTCTTATCTAATCCTTCCTGACTGGAAAGTTTGTGCATACACAGCTTTGCTGGGCAACAGATTCAGAAGGCAAGTAATAAAAGAAGGGGTCTAACTTCAGTATTTTTATTGCAAAATACTGTAGATTGTAGTTGACTGAGTTACCCGATCATAAGAACATTTTTTTATTCCCCGATGGAATTTATATACAGTAAGTAAAGTATTATCAGGGATACTATATGAAGGGCGGGTCAGAAAGTTCGTTTGTTTAACACATAACATCATGATCATGTTTAGATGGAAACATAGGATATATTAAACATTCTTTTGAAGATGATGTGTCAATCACTTTCTTATTAATGCTTTGTGGAGAGCTACAGATTTGAGCTCTGTAGGCCAGGTGTTTGATAATCTCTTCTGCATTTCCATAGCCTTTGTATTTTTTTTTCCTCAATTACTTTAAAAAAAATTATTATTTTATACAGTCTGAAAGAGTATTCTCAAACTGGCCCCTTTATTAGATTTCTGTGTACAGCAGAACTACCTTTATAATTTTCACTTGAAGTGAAAGACAATATAAGCGGACGTATACAGTTTTAGTGTATTTTTTACTGTTCAGATTTTTTTAAACTGACTTTTAAGAGGAGGCATCTTGAGGATGCCATCTAAAAGATAAAATATGAAAACTTTGTATAAAAAGTAACTTGGCAATAAAGAAGCCAATTTTAGATTCATTTATCTTGTGCCTTTATACATCATACGTTCTAGAAACTCATTTCAGTAAGCAGAGTCTTCTTGCTGGCATTATTTTAAATGCAGTGGCAGCAGTATGCAAGGCATCTAGAAAATATAACGTTACGGTAAGAGTACTGCAGCTAAGTAGTAGCTGTTGATGTACAGGGACTGATTGGTAGGACTGTGTACTATTTCTGACTACCACTGACTCATCCAACTCTAGCAAAAAACTTAGCAGCTCTGTAGGTCTGTTCTTCCAGTAGTGGAAATGGTATAGTGCTTACTGCTTTATACGAATGTTGTAAAATACTGAAATGTCAAATTCAGTATGTTGCTTACAATTAAAAAGTCAGGTCCTATCAATTCCTGTACCTGTAATGCCTCAACTATTTCCTAATATTGTACACACAAATCTTAGATAAGAAAATGTGGTAAATTAATAATTCTAATAGTAATGTGCAATTACGGTAACTTGTAAATCCTGATCAATGTGTATATCAAAGTAACAAAAAGATTGAGGGTGGTTTTTTAGCATTTCTAGTAGACATTTAGTAATGTTTATGTTCCTCTCTTCATTGGCTCTGTAAAATGTTTTTTGTTATTCTGGGTAGAATTTTAGTAGAATACAGTCTTCAAGTATAAATTTACACCTGCATTCTCAGCAGTCCTCTTCAGATGAAATCATAAGCCGTAATTTAAATGTACGTTAATACTAAACGTTAAGTGATCAAATCCATCCTTCAGGTAAGCTATTACAATAATAAAAATGTATTTTG
>WAAD01027587.1:71762-94967 GCA_013389945.1 Fregata magnificens | reverse complement strand
CTTTTTGGAAAACAGACTTTTTTTAAATATGAATACTTGGTAATTAGCACTTTGGTGGTTTTTTTAATGAACATTAACAATTCCCCAGACCTCTGAAGATGTATGCTATTTCCTTTATTTCAGCATCTGAAATAACTTGGGATGCTTTTAGTAATATATTGAATATTTGTTCAGTATTATTTTTGTGGCGATTTTTTAGTCTTCAGATTATATTATCGTAGACTATAGCAAACCAAAGTTCCAGTATTATGACATGTAGTTAGTTACTCTGTTTATGAAAAAAGAGACTTAGTAATTATTAATAGCAGTAATGTGACTCTCTCTTTCTATAAAAGGCACACCAAGAGCAACAGCTGAAAGTTTTGAAGAAGGCTTGAAATACCCTAAACAGATTAAGAGAGAGTCACCTCCCATAAGGACATTTGAAGGAGCCATTACTAAGGGGAAACCATATGATGGAGTCACTACTATAAAAGAAATGGGTCGTTCCATCCATGAAATCCCAAGACAGGACCTCTTAAGCCAGGAGAGTCGCAAGACTCCTGAAATGGTGCAGACGACCAGGCCGATCATAGAAGGCTCCATATCTCAGGTAAATACAAAAAGCGCTACTAGACTCATACAGTTGCTTACAGACTCAGTAGTGAATCAATTCAGGATATTCGAATAATGACAAATGGGGGAGGGGGTGTTTTCTTTTAAGAAAGCTACCAACTTACAAAGCTTAAAAATATTTTCTGTGTATTAAAAAATCCTGACACTTCACCTATAGGGAACACTCTTGCAAGCAAATGTGAGAGAACTGACAAGTATCAATCACTAAGATCCAGTTGTATTCTGTGCTAATGTGATAGAAGCAATGAACTACAATATCAGCCACGTGAGTTTTTTAGCACGAGTGAAACATTGGCAGGATAACCTTACCTGAGCTTTTTCCCCTTTTCAGGGCACACCCATAAAATATGAAAGCAACTCTGGCCAGTCTGCCATCAAACACAATGTAAAATCTTTAATCACTGGACCAAGCAAGCTACCCCGTGGAATGCCTCAGCTGGAAATGGTGCCAGAAAACGTGAAGGTGGTGGAGCGAGGAAAATATGAAGATGTGAAGACCGGGGATGCAGTACGTTCCCGTCACACCTCAGTAGTCAGCTCTGGTCCCTCTGTTCTCAGGTCAACTCTTCATGAAACTCCCAAATCACAGCTGAGCCCTGGGATTTATGATGATACCAATGCTCGGAGGACGCCTGTGAACTATCAGAGTCCAATGTCCAGGAGTTCACCTATGATGAATAGAGTTAGTGAGGGTATGTTATTCCTATCCTGAGTAAGAAAAGAAGTTTTAATAATTTAATTTTAAACTTACTTTTAAACTGGTTTCTGTAATCCATTCTACTTTTTTTTTTTTATGCTAATGGCTTCTCTCAATTTGGAGGGGGGCTAGAAAGAATTTTAGAAGGCTGTAAGCTGTTAATAGAAATAAAAAAATGAAAATCTGCCATGTTGTAACATGGAGGTGAGAAGGTAATTCAATCTCAATTTGCATTTGATTATGGATCACATTGAAAGTATTACCTACGAGGGTAATGTTTTAAGGACAGAAGCTATTCCTGAATTATAGAGGTATCTAGATGAGGAAGATAATATGGTGAAGTATAAGCAATCTTAATTCTAGGATTTAGATTTTTCACCAGAAATAGTTTGTGATATAATATACTCTCTGTGATTTATTGTATCAGATTGCAGGGTCCTCTAGAACATTCCTTGGGAGCCAGTGTATAGTTACAGCTGAATTTTCGATTGAAAACTATGGATTTTATTAATTTGGGTTTTTCATTGTTTTTAGCTGGAATATCTTCTGGGAAGCCAGCAAATCACGAAAGGAAAAACACACTTACTCCGACACAGAGGGAGAGCGTGCCAGCAAAATCTCCAGTCCCAGGGGTTGATCCTGTAGTGGCTCACAGTCCTTTTGACCCTCATCACAGAGGAGCAACTCCTGAAGTCTATAGGAGTCACCTCCCTCCTCATTTAGATCCTGCTATGCCATTTCACAGGGCTCTGGATCCTGGTAAATACGTTTGTGTTGGGTTTTTTTAGTTTTAGAAACATCGTATGCTTTGACGCACAGAAAAGATACCTTTAAAAGGCAATTATCAATGGCCAGATATAATTTAGAAGAGGTTACATACATACACTGTTGTGGTTTGATTTCAGTTCAGTGGGGGATTTAATATCTAACCAGGAAACTTAGTAAAATATTATTGTATAATACTGTAAGTTTCTTTTAGAAGCTGCCAGGTTGCTTCTGTTTTGTTAAAAAGTTCAGACAGTATTTTTAGATAAGTATTTGTGAAATATATTAAAAGCTTTCAGGAAAGCTATGCAAAGGAGGATGTGGAAGATGCTGTAGAATTATAGAATGTAGAAAGTGTAATCAGGACCCCTCTGTTCAGGACTGTGATTCATTCTCACTGAGGGATTATCAGGTTATCACTGGTGATATTAAATACAGTAGACTTCCTTTTAACCTATCCATCAGTCCACTTCTGTGAGGTATTTTAACCTTCTTTAGGTGTTTCAACCCTTTACATCTTCAGAACTTCAGGATTTATATTTTTAATCAAGTCTCTTCTCTAAAGCATATCTCCAAGCTGGATTATTAGCTTTTTCTGTCCGTGTACAGTGCATAAATTCAATAAAACATCACTACTAAAATGCTATTTTAATTCATTTGGCACTGGCTAGAGAGAATTGATAGCACTTCTCATTGAAGCTATATAAACATCTGAAACTTTCATTCAATATCACCCATACTGCTTCCTAAATGTACTTTTTTTTTTTTCCCCCCCCTCCTTCACCCTCAGCTGCTGCTGCTTACCTGTTCCAAAGGCAGCTCTCACCCACCCCAGGCTACCCAAGTCAGTATCAGCTTTACGCAATGGAGAATACGCGGCAGACAATCCTAAATGACTACATTACCTCACAACAGATGCAAGTCAATTTACGTCCTGATGTAACGAGAGGATTATCTCCTAGAGAGCAAACTTTGGCTCTCCCGTATGCAGGAGCAAGAGGTATGCCTGTGTTTCTCCTGATGTTCTTTGAAGTGTGTTTTGGATGTGCAGTGTGGTTTGGTTGATTTGGTTTGTTTATTTTGTTGCTGCTTATAAATGTATGTGTTTGGATGGATGCATGCATAAAAGTGCATATGTATAGATGTGTTTGCAAATGAGTTGTCATACATCTAACTGGCTTTTGTGGATATAAAGGAAAACTGTAAGTACTCAATATTGTTAAAGGGAAGGCTTGTAAAACTTACTAGTGTTCAAGAAGGTAGAGTGTTTTATGCTAGTTTAAGTTGATATTCAGAAGCATATTTAACTCATCTTCAAACTTCAGAAAAGAGAATTATATCAAAAAGAGAGCTTCTTCAAAATGAAAGTAAAAGCAACAGCTAAAAGGGTAAGGTTTGTGAAAAACATGGTGATTGTTTGAAGATGTTAGAGAGTTAGCAAATGTGTGTGACCTGTTGCAGGGTGGGGAAAAGCCTAAATCAATCTGGACATTTAACAGCAGCAGGAAGGAGCTATTAAAAGTAAAAAGACATCTCGCAAAAGTGTAACTCCTCAAACAAAGAAAATGGAAATCTTGACAAGGTAAATTTAAGACCATAAAGGTCAAAAAAATTGAGGAACAATTTCTAAAGCCAAATGAACTAGTAACTTCTTCAGATACACCAGAAGCAAGAAACTTTGCAAAGAAACTGTAGGAACTGATAAATCATCAAAACTCAGAAGGAATGCTTTAGCAGATAAGCAAAGCAACTTCCTTGCAACTCTGTTCACCGTGGAGAGATTTATGTTTCCGTGATGGAGATTTTCTTTATGGGACATGAGTTTGAAGAACTCTTTCACATTGAAATGTTGAGCAAAGTCTTAGAACAAAATAATAAAATGAATAGTTATGAATCCTTGGGGTTACATGGCATTCTCCCAGGAGTTACAAACTTAACAGTAAATAGTCAATCCACCAGCTTGCTTACTGGATATGATAAGCTGTTGATCAATTAAATCAGTTTTGATAGTTGTTGGTAGAATGGAAGGTAGCAAATGTGAGGGAAATAGGCTGGTAGGACTAATTATCTGGGGGATAAGATACAAGATCTTGTAGTGTTTTAATTGGTTGGAAAGGAAAGGATAAGTGGTTTTCGTAGTAGGGGAAGTTATGTTGGAGTTCCGGTGGGACCCATACATTTCTACATTTTGTTTCATTTTATGAATATAAAAGGTCTGGAAAATTGAGTGAATGATATTGGGTAATACCATTTTGCTAAAAGATGGAGTTACTGAGTAGAGGTGAAGTGTATTTTTCTGAAGGGCAATTAAAGGGAGTGCTAGAAATGCAAATTCTGACTTAGTATGTTCCTAAATTGCTGATTGCCAGATCTAAGAGAGTATAACCAGCTGGAATATAGTCCTACACTTGCCTTATTCTTATTTTTTTTTCCACTAAACATTCACTGCTGACCATTATCAATGAACAGAATATATAACGTATGGACCATTGGTCCATCCTTGAATGGCCATTCTTACGTATGTCATCTCCTAACAGGAATTATTGACCTGAACAATATGGCTCCCACTATCTTAGTGCCTCATCCTGGAGGAACAAGCACACCACCCATGGAGAGAATCACCTATATCCCCGGTACCCAGCTTACGTTCCCTCCCAGGCCTTACAATCCTGCTTCTCTGTCACCAGGTAAGAGCTCTTAACTATTTGGTGATGTCTCTAATCGTCTGACATGCTGAGATAATTGACCATCTTTATTTAGCTTTCATTAATGTCATGTTTTGATGTTTTCTCAGGCGATGCTTTTTGCATGCACTTCTCACTTTGATAGCAAAGGTTTTCTTCTTTATATCTTTTATAGTTACATTAGCAGCTGAAGGAGCACTGACAAACTCTGAATTTGCCTCATTCTGTCAGGTCTTTATTTATAGTCATTTGATTATGATTTCACTAACCTCATATTACATGTGCTGAAGGGTGGAATTTGGGTCTATAAGCCGTCTAGTTTCTAACTGTATAGGAACCACTTTAGTAAAAAGCTGTTGAGCCTTCCACTGTCACTGTATGTTAAGCTTTTGTCTTCCTAGATAAGTGGATTGTCTTGAGTGGAATGAAAATGTATTTGGGAAATTTTGCTCTAAGTGGATGGCAGAATACATCGGCAAGTGTTTACATCAAATTATGCTTAACTTGAGTATCTCTTTTTGCTTATTCATTTTATCTTGTGGACCTTCCAGGACACCCTACACATCTGGCAGCTTCTGCAGCAGCAAATGCTGAAAGGGAACGGGAAAGGGAGAGGGAGAAGGAACGGGAAAGGGAGAGGGAACGCGAGCGAGAGCGGGAAAGAGAACGAGAACGAGAGAGGGAGAGAATAGCTTCAGTCCCTGCTGAACTTTATCTTCGACCAGGTAAGTGCACATTGCCACATTTGGATCAGTTGTCTTGTAGACTGTAACTGCTCATTTTCTATAGCCGCTGTTAGCAACATGCAGCTTACTAGCAACATATTACACAGTTTGGTTTTAGTCTGCACTTAAGGCAGGTTCCTGTTACCTAGCAGTTCTGGTCATAATTGCAACTTCAGCAAGTACCAGGCTTCTTGATCTTTCTCTCATAGCAATGTAGTACCCAGGGAATGGTGTGAATCCCAGTTATCGCTAGCACAACCTGCATGTCATTTAGAGCATTGTAAACAGAATACTACCATTTAAACCTTTAATACATACAGTCACATCTAGAGTGGTGGAGACAACTGGGAAAGGATGTGGAGGAGACAGCATTGATACATAGTTCTGCATTGTTATGAGAGTGATCTATATATATTTTTTGTTTGTTCCCCTCCCCTCTATGTTCTGCAGGTACAGAGCAGCCTGGCAGACCGGGCAGTCATGGATACGTTCGGTCCCCATCTCCTTCAGTTAGAAGCCAGGAAAACATACTGCAGCAAAGGCCTAGTATTTTTCAAGGAACCAATGGGACAAGTGTAATCACACCTTTGGATCCTGCTGCTCAGCTACGTATCATGTATGTTTCTTAAGTTACTGTTGCAGAGATATCTGTTCTAATATTTGAGCTTATTAAAAGGTGCATTTAGCCTGAGGAAAATACTACAAGATGAGGATAACCACTATACGACTGGTTTTGAATTTATTGGAAATGATCTAATGCATTTTCACCCAGTCCAGTTTGGATAGAAATTAGTGTCACAAAAGCTTCGCTTTGTTGTACACATGGTATGGCTCTAGTTCTTTTTTCATGTCATATAATTCAGAATATTCAATGTTTGCCAACAGGCAGCTCACCCCTGGAGCCCCCTCTATTACTCAAGGTTTGCCAGCTTCCCGTTACAATACTGCTGCTGATGCCCTTGCAGCACTAGTAGATGCTGCAGCCTCTGCTCCTCAGATGGAAGTTGCCAAAGCAAAAGAGAACAAGCACGAAGGAACCAGGATAGAAGAGAACATGGGACGCCGGTCAGCTGTGGTTACTGAACAGCAGCAGATGGAACAGAAGACACTGGAGGTAGAAAAGAGGCCTGTCCAGTGCCCCTATACATCTGCAAATTTTTCTGGTGGCAAGTCCCAGGGACAGTCTTCATCAGTAGTCTATTCAGAGGCTGGTAAAGAGAAAGGACCTCCTCCTAAATCCAGGTACGAGGAAGAGCTGAGAACTCGAGGAAAGACCACAATTACTGCTGCTAACTTCATAGATGTGATCATCACTCGACAGATTGCTTCAGACAAGGATGCACGAGATAGGGGCTCTCAAAGTTCAGATTCTTCCAGTAGTTGTACGTATCTTAGTAACTATCTACTCCTTTGCTGTGTGTCTTAGCCTTTTAGGGAGATAATAAGCTGTGAAATTATTCTGATGTTTAATGATAAAATATTCGGCTCTGCACAGTAGAGACATTTCATAAGCAAATACAGTTTTTGCATATAGTGACTCAAGATTCTTGTAAAATCAGAGATGTTTGCTTTGTTTGGATTCTATGCTACAACATGAAATGCAGGATAATAAAACTAACACTATCAGAAGTCAGGAAACGTAAAATTATTTTGTTTACGTTGGAACACTGCTTTATGGAAATATTTGTTTCACCAAGGTTATCATGAGAAAAAGACAGTGTTTTGACTTTCATTTCACTGGTGTCATTTTAATGGAAGCACTACTGTTGCTATATATAGGCAACAAAAATCTTCTGTGATATTTACACTTTATACCACAACCTTTGCTTGATATTCAGTATCCTCCCACCGGTATGAAGCTCCTGGAGATGCCATTGAGGTGATTAGCCCTGCAAATTCACCTGTACCTACTCAAGAAAAGCTACAGCCCTATCAACAAGAGACACCTAAACCAAGCCAGGCAGAGAGTAAGTTAATCTGCATATGCCAATATTCTCACAATTATCTTGCTTATGTTTACCAGCTCCATGAACTCAGGAGTCTTTAAATGACTGCTTACCACATTCTTAACTTTTCAGGAACTTTTGTTGGAAGTGTGTTGTTGCAGTGCTCTGTGGAAAAACTAGAGCAAATGTATTGGAACTGACACTTGGCATTAAACAGAGCTCTTTTACATTACAGTGTAGCTGATTTAATAAGAAATTTATTTTCAATATATTCTTTAAGATTACCGCATATTAGTGGTGATGCCCACAATTTTTTACCTACTAGTAAAGCTCAAACTATTACAGTACAGTTTGCAGGTGAGAAATGAACTGAAACTCATCTGCATTGTGGAATGAAGCTTTATTTATCTATTCTAAATTGTAGGGTCTATATGGAGGGGGAAAGGGTGGTCATCACACAGGATACCTAAAATCTAATGCAGAAACACCTCATCTTTTAAATTTGTAAGCATAGAACTTTGAAACCTTGAAGCTTCGGTAATACCATCTTAACTGACTGACCTTTTCTTCTTCAACTAGGTGACCCAAACAGGCAATATGAGGGGCCGATTCACCGCTATAGGACACAACAGGAACCCCCTTCACCCCAACAACCTCCACCTCCCTCTTCCCAAGCAGAAGGGATGGCGCATGTGCCCAGGACCCATCGACTTATCACCCTTGCAGATCACATCTGTGTAGGTTTATTAGCATGCATCTTTTCGGATGTGAAAAGTTATATTTTGATGATGAAAACACACGTTTTGGAACATAATGCCAATTCTCTAATTATTAGTTTTACTTGAGGATATTATACAATAATGTGCCTGAACTTATAATCACCTCATTTGTTGCAATCGGTCTCATATTCATCTAGTTCATGAATGTGTGCGCTCTGGCCAGTGTCTGACCAAGATCTCTTTTCTGTTTTTTTTGGCCACAATCAGCAAATTATTACACAAGACTTTGCTAGAAACCAAGCAGCTTCTCAGGCCTCTTTGCAGCCTCCCACCACTACATTCCAGAATTCCACCCCTGCTCCAACACCTGTTTCCACCCGGGCAAAGACATCAAATCGCTACAGCCCTGAGTCGCAATCGCAGTCTGTCCACCATCAGCGGCCAGGTGCTAGAGTGTCACCTGAAAATCTGTCTGACAAGTCCAGGGGAAGGTAATGCATGTATTCAGTTTAACTGCAAATTTAATTATTGCCCAAATATGATATTTATAAAAAAATAGCACAGTAAACTTGATGTAGATCAGAACTAGAGGTATCTTTTGGTCTTCTTTTAGGCAATGTCTGTCTTGCACTGTTTTTGACAATTGCTTGGCTCCATAACATAGCTTATAACTGTTTTCCCTTCACTTCTTCTGCTTAATTTCCAGTCTTTAGAGGGGTGAAGATGTTTAATTACTTAGAACTTTTCAGAGTCATTATGGACAATTCAAAGTCATGTTTTTGAGATCGCCGAGCATACTAAAGCATGTAACATATGTAACTAGACATAAGTAGTTATGTATCAACTGGAATGTAATTACATGTGTTAACTACTGCTTTACATGCATTAAGAGTACTTACCTGTCTCTGAATTATGGATGTAGACCTGGAAAATCTCCAGAGAGGAGTCATGTCTCTTCAGAGCCCTATGAGCCAATCTCACCACCTCAGGTCCCGGTTGTACATGAAAAACAGGAAAACGTTCTTTTGCTTTCCCAAAGAACTGAGCCTACTGAACAGAGGTATGTGTAAAACTGAATTTCAAAAACATTATTCTGGATCTTTGTGCTGCAAACAGTATCTTTATTAAAGAGCAGTTTAAGCGATCTTCCTCTGGTACCACAGGCAAGTTGTTAATCACTGTTGATCCTTTTGCACTAGCATTCAAAACTTGCTACTTGGGAGATGCTTTGGGAAGCCTGAGTGAAACGTCATCTGTATATGTTCTGTCTTGAGTTTCTTGGTGCAAGCAATGTGTTCTACGTCATACCTGACAGAAAACATTATAACAAAACTCCCTGTGGGTGCCAGTTCTATAAAACCGAAGCACTTTTTGGGAAAGGTCCATTTTCTACAATTTTTATTAAATAATTCAGGCTTCTACTGCCTGATTGGCTTCCTGGATACTGTCCTGGTGAAGTGTGGAGGAACCCAGGCTTTCAACACTCATGATTCTAGAGCAGCTTATCACATGAAATATCACTAAGCTAAGGAGCTTAATCTCCAGGAGGTGTGAAGGTGGGATGTCAGGAGGTCCATGCATCACGCAGCCCTGTTTCCCGGGGCTATTTGTCAATCTGCCAGATCTGCAACATAAAACTACATGGGATCCCTGGCAGACTGTATCAGTGCTGGTGTCTTCAAACGTCTGGCAGATGCACATTGGAATGGATGGTTCTTGTCATTTGCTCTGTTGCCTGCTGAAGAAAGAGTAGCACCCAACATGCTCACCGTGTACTTATTTAAGGCTCATGCTGGTGAAATTGATTCTTTTTTTTCTTGGTGTTTTCCCCCTCCACTCTGCAGTTGCTGGCAGGGATGTTACAGTCCATGATGGATGTTAGCTAGCTGTGAAGTGATTTTCAGGAATATGGCAGGAAAGATTGCACTTTTTAGAATTTTAAGGATCTTGGCCTAGGAAACCTAGAGTCTTTGTCATCTTTATTTTTAGCTGATTTTTTAATTTAAGTATGGATTGGGTTTGGTGGTTTGTTTTGTTGTGGTTTTTTTTTTTTTTTTTTTTTTTTTTCATTAAAGCTGATTTGCCAGATTGCTGCTGCTTAAACAAACTCAACTATTCTAAGCGCCACAGTGAACACATAGTTGATCATTTTTATGCACTTTTGAAAACAGTGCAAGTTGTTCATGACCGTGGTATTAGCTTAGATTTTTAACCTGAATGTCTTCATGCTTTAGGTTTTTTTTTTTTTTTTCCTTAGAATTCTGTAACTGGAATACTACTGCTTTTATCATCTTTATAAACAGCCTAAAATTTGCATATTTTAAGATCTGAAAATAAAATACACCACTTGTCAGTTTGACATTTACTTCAGCAGTTTTTTTACACTAGTGTGACAAATTATGTGCAGAAGGTGTGCCAGGTACTGTAAACATAGAATTGATAAGGGGTATGAAATACAGAACCTGCATCCCAGTCTGAATTTGTGCCATAGAGCAAGGATGGCTAACTGGCAGCTCTTGAGCCAGATTCCAGTCCATAAGGTTATTTTACCTGGTTTCTAAGAATGCCTGAAATAACTTATTTGTTTGGACCACATGTGACAGGATGGGTGAGCAGAATTAAGTAGTAGTACATCCTTTTTGGTGGCATACTGGCGTCAAGAGTGAGAAGAAAAATGGAAATGTGTAAATAATAGGAGCAGCTAGGATGAGTATTTGGGCTTCTAGCTTAAACATTTCATCACCTACCAATTTGCAGTGCAAACCAGCCAACATGCAGGTTGCAAGGCAGAAGTGGGCACCCCCGAGATGATTTGTAAGAGCATCATCTCTCTACCACTCTCCAGCACAGACAATGACATGGTCACTCTTTCTGTGAGCTGTAGAATCTTAAATCCCTGTTACCTGGATAAAGTAGATGTTCTGCAGAGTCATTATATTTGTCTGGTCCCCAAAAAACAGGCTGAGGAAAGAGGCTTAAAGCTCATGTGAATGTTGGTGGTTTCTGCCTGACTGCTTTTGGGAAGATTTAAATGTACATCTTGGAAAATGTTCTCTCTCTTTGACATGTGTTGGTCTTGGCAGGACTGACTCTCGCTCTCCAGGTAGTATAAGCTACCTGCCTTCGTTTTTCACCAAACTTGAGAACACTTCACCAATGGTAAAATCCAAGAAACAGGAGATATTTCGAAAGCTGAACTCATCTGGTGGAGGTGACTCTGACATGGGTATGCAGGATTTGCATTTTCACTGAATTTTTCCAGCTTAAGCTTTATGTGACTGCCATCCACAGATGTCCTGACCTAAATAAGTTTCAAGTAACATATGAGTTAATATAAATATATGAATATAAAACCACATATATAATAATTTATGACCAAAGAACTGGAAGATTGTTAGATTGATTGTTAGATTTTTCTTTTTTTTTAAATGCTGGTGTATGTCACACTTAAGCTTTTTAACGTTTTATTTGAGAGATAGAAATGGTTTCTGAAAACCATGGAAAAAACACATAATTAATGAGAGAGATGTTCAAACCTGACATTATTCTAGTTAACTTTGTGTCTGTAGTTTGCTTCGTATCAACATTAACTATTACACATTTTCCCTTTTGGAAAGGTGTCTTGAAACTGAATGTTTTGTGTTTTCTTGGCCCTTATGATTATGGCTGTTAAAAATACATATTTTAATATAGTTTCAGTAATGGACACTGACATGGTGGAATATGATACTAGAACTATATTTTTGTTTTTCTCTTAGAAACCTTAGCAGAACTTTGTATCAAAATTATCAGTAGTGAGAGTTTAAGGTGTTTGTGAATTCAGTACCTAATAGAGAGTGTTTATTTGAAAGTGAATGCTCTTGCACTGAGCAACAAATCAATCTCATTCTGAGAAACAAGAAACAAGGCTGTGTCAGGAAGGGTTGCAGTATTCTTTTTATTGGATCCCCATTGTGTGCACAATAGACTTTGCTCTGTTGAAAACTTCATATGCGTGCTTGGCATACAAGCACACTTTCCATTGCTGCCAATAATCTTTTCATTTATATATTGAATTCAGTGTTATGGTTTAAAATCTTTNGGGGGGGGGGGGTGTTAGCCATTCAAGGTTGTTGTCATTCATTTTTTTAATACATACAAATACTTAGCCTGTAAGGTTCATATGTTAAAATATGTATTTAGCAAATCAAATGCAGCTTTGCATTTTAAAGTACAGATTGTGAAACTTCAAAAAGTCAGTCTGCTTCCTGAAGTAACACCTTTAAAAGAAGGCTAGCTGTCCATATAAGATAGTTTTACCCTGGTATAGTTCATTTTCCTGAGAAGACGCAGATGCACGTTCATCTTAGAAGACTGAGAAAGAAAAAACAGAACATTGCAAATAGTTCAAAGTAATTATACCTTGTGCGTTAGGACTAGTAGTGATCACTTGTAGTGATCATCAGTACTGGAAAACTCAATGAAATGTTGTGCTTTAATTGCAGCAACTGCTCAGCCAGGGACTGAAATATTCAATTTGCCAGCAGTCACTACCTCAGGTAAGATTTTCAGTAAAAGAAAAAGTATATGTTTCAGAAAAAATAAACTCGTATGATATCTTCCATTTATATGCTTCGGGGAGTCCAGTAAATGAGGAAGATGATGAAAATTTAAAAAGTAATATCCTACATGAAAATTTGTTTCCTGGAAAGCAAAAATGACCAAAGGAAAATATTTTAAATGGGAACTTAGGCTGTGTGCTCTGCAAGTCCTACACAGAGGTAGAAGTCATGAAATTTGTTAGCACCTCACTTAAATAAATTTAAATACAGTGTAGTTCAACAAAACTTGAGTTTAGTTCATCAAATGTAGTTTACTTTATAAACTGGTATATTTAAAATACTTACTGATTATTTTCTATGAGACAGGGAAATGAAACATAACCCATAATTTTACTGTGTTAAAGAGGCGAGTGAGACAGAGAATTGAACTGAAATGTGGTAGATAAGAACTACCAGATCTGAGTCTTGAGTTGTGCCGCAGATTGACTTTACATGATTTTGGCCAGTCACTGCCCCTTCTGGTACAGTGCTTCTGTCTTTTAAATGGAGAAAGTACTGATCTCCATTAATTTAGATGGAAGACAAGCTTTTGGAATAAATATTTGCCACGTATCACACTTCGTAAGACAAATTAGTTTGTATCATTAATGAGAGAAGTATTTTTCTGGTCTCTTCTCTTACAACTGAATAATAGCTGCAGATTTGACTTAATATGCTATCACAACCAGTATGCTCAGTTTCCTTTGCTATTTAAAAAAAACAACCCAAAGAAAAGTAAAATTTACCCTCTTGCACACAGTCTGACATTCAGTGGCACTACTGACGTAGCTCTTCAGTGTTTGCTGGTATGTCTAACTTGTACCCATTGTGAGCTGCTTTGGAGCATGTAGCTTTGCATTTAAAAAAAAAAATGTCATCTTTGGGGTTTTGGGAGGGTTTTTTACACCTTTCTGCCTCTATCCCTTTGTAATTTCTCCGAGATATGTTTTTTGCCTCCCCTCCCACCTTTTCCTGTATGTTTTCTTTTATCTCCCAGGTGCAGTCAGTTCTAGGGGTCATTCCTTTGCAGATCCTGCCAGTAATCTGGGTCTGGAAGACATTATTAGGAAAGCATTGATGGGAAACTTTGATGACAAGAGTGAGGAGCATGGAGTTGTAATGTCACAATCTATTGCGGTAGCACCTGGCAGTTCCAGTGCTGCAGTATCAGCAAGTAATGAGACGCGTAGGGAAGAAGCTAATCCATCACCAAATTCAGGTGAGGTATTACAGCTCCTAAATATTTCATGATCTTAAAGAAAAAAATAAATTAAGGATTTGAATAAATTTGGTGTCACTGAAAATCACTGTCTTTCCTCTGGAAGTCACAAAGATGGTGTTTCCATTCCCTGTAGTGGTCCTGGCTTTCAAAATGGTGCTGGTGACTTCAGGAACATTAGCCAGTATTTCTTGGAGAACGACAACACGGATGAAACAGGGAAGAGATAACAGGGTGCATTAGATACCTGAAGCTTCCCAGGGGTTTGATGAAAATGCACATGTGGTACATCACCTATAAAGAACACGTGACAGTGGGAACTAGCTTGAACTGAAAACATCTCCCTTCCTAAAAATGGAAATATAACTCCGTTGTGATAAGAACAGGGGTTTTCTAGCAATAGTGTGTTAGAAGACTAGCCTGTATGGTCACTAATTGTAGTAAATCAGCATGCCAGAAGGCACCGGTGTGAAATTCCTCTTTGCTGCTAAGTGATAATTTACAGAAACAAACATAGGCTAAACTGCAGTGTAACATTTTTGTACAATCTGTCCCTTCTGTTTCCAGGAGGGGGAGTCAGCAAGCAGAAGCTAATTGGCAAGTCAAATAGTAGGAAGTCTAAGTCTCCAATTCCTGGGCAGGGATATTTGGGAACTGAAAGACCTTCTTCTGTCTCATCTGTACATTCAGAAGGGGACTACCACAGACAGACTCCAGTGTGGGCCTGGGAAGACAGGCCTTCATCAACAGGTCAGAAATGGGTTTCTTTCAAACTTAACAAACCAGATGTGATATTTGTAGAAAGGTCAGATGTAGACATACTATAACACTGGTATATTGGTCAAAAGATTACAGCATATAAGGATTTTCTGAAAGGTTTTCTGCTAGTTGTCACAACCAAAACCAGACTCTTTCAGATACAGATCTCGTAGAACAGCTCATGTTTTTGACTTGGAGAAATTCTCTTTGATTCAGGTTCAACACAGTTTCCTTACAACCCGTTGACGATGAGGATGCTCAGCAGTACACCGCCAACATCCATTGCGTGTGCCCCGCCATCCATGAGCCAAGCAACCACTCACCAACAGAACAGGATATGGGAGCGAGAGCCTGCACCACTGCTTTCAGCACAATACGAGACTCTGTCTGACAGTGATGACTGAACTATGCAGATTTTTTTTTTTTTAATTTGCCGGTCAAAAAAAGAAATCTATTTTTGACTTGTGCCCATAGAGACTTTCCAAGAGAGCAAGGGCCACACAATGAAGAATTAATGGAGAGTCCGTTAAATGCCTTCTGCACAGGCCATGTGTTGGAGGATCGTGATCAAGAAGGTTGACTTACTAAAGATAAATATGTAAAGAGTTTTTAAAAATGTGGACTATTCCTGTTCTACATCTATTTGTAAAGAAAACCATAATGTCTTTAAATCATTCTTCTGTAAATAGAGAGTACTTTTTGCAGTGTTTTTTCCCTTGCTATAGTATCTGGTGTACTTATGTTCAAATCATTGCCTAAACTTTGGGGGTCATTTTGTAATTTTTTTTAAGCATTTTCTTCAGTGTAGAGTACTCTTCATAACCCTAGCCTCCCTACCAGCCTAGCCTAACCATGACCCTAGCCTCCCAACTAGCCTAGCATCATTGCCCATTTAATGCCGTGCCACTTCTTGCAGGCATTGTGCTTTTATATAATTTTTTCCCTAGACACACTTTCTCAGTGGTGTTCAAGCTCTTGTGAAAATGTTGATTTTTAAGACTGACCCCTTAATGAATTCTGTACATTAACATAGTCCGGTTCGCTGGAATAAGATGATATATTTCTTTGAATTTTAAATTCTGCCACATTGTAAATTTTTGGTGCAGTTGGTTTTATTTAGCAACACTGCAGAAATATTATTGCATGGGTATGTTATGGTTCATTTTTAAAAGAAAAAAACAAACAAAACAAAAAGAACAGCTTCTGGAGGCATACCTCACTGTTATGCACACTGGGAATTTTAACTGCCCCAAAAGCCTATCTTAAGTGTTTTCTGTTTCTGCATTGTATGCAGTCAAAACAGGCTACTAAAATTTACTGTCGTATTTAACCACAGCAAATGGCTTGTCTGAAGAGAGGCTCTGGGTGGGTTGATAAATCCTTTAAGAAGAAAAACCTCTACATCCCAAGTTTAAATAAAACAAAATGCTTTTATAGAATAATTGAGCAACACATGAGTCAACTACTTGGCTTCTGTTACAACCAGTTTGAAATAGGTACTGTGATTTTCACCTTCCTCCACTCCGATTTTAAAATCGTTATGTAATAATTATGTTAAAGTCTGCGTCCCCATCGCAATCCCTAGCCCTATAAGCAAGCTTTTGGTGGAAGTCCTTACAAATGCTTGGCTTAACTCCTAAAGTGTGCAATACTTGTTGGGGTGATTTTTTTTTTTAATTTTATATGGTACTAGGGAGACTCTCCTTAATCATTCATCTATTAATGCCTGCTATGATATGCTTGTAGCTCATGTATACGTACATCTGGTTAGTGATATCACAGGGTCTCCTGACATCCATCTTCAAGAGCATCTTATTTTTTGCTGCACTGACCTCAGGAAGCAAATTTAAATCTTCTGGGGTAGGAGGACTGAGTTACAGATAGCACTGAGTTGGTGGGTGGCATAGTCTGTCAGATTCTAAACTGCTTTTGCATCTCATTGATGAACAGTTTTTGCCTTGAGGTTATTTTCCAGTCAAAATATTTTTAAT
This sequence comes from Fregata magnificens, assembly GCA_013389945.1. Taxonomy (NCBI): domain Eukaryota; kingdom Metazoa; phylum Chordata; class Aves; order Suliformes; family Fregatidae; genus Fregata; species Fregata magnificens. Next base: position 78,267 of record WAAD01027587.1, on the reverse strand, counting down.
TTAACGCTGTATTTGCGATACATTGTATGGAAGGTATGATGTAGCTGTGTAACCTTAAGCCATGTAAGCTCTACATCTTATGGAAGGACTGGAATGGTCCAGTTACAAACAGGAAGTACAGAACTATTTATCGATAGCAAATTTACTTTGAGTAGTTTAGAGGAAAGCCTTTTTGCTCTAAGTAAGTGTGGGAAAGAAAAAATCCAAAGGAACTCATTTGGAAACTTGACACTGAGTTGCAAATACAGAATTATTTTGCTACTTTTTTTTAAACACTGCATCAGAGTACATCAGTTGGCAGTCTTAAATCTCCTTGCTGTCTTTCTCCAAGAAAGATTTTTCTCACCCACCCATCCTTTACCCTTCTGGCTTAAAGCAGTGAATTTTTCATCCTGTTTGTAGACCTGTGCTCTTATTTTAACTCTTTTGTTCCCACAGCAACATATACTGGAAAACAAGTTGATCCGCCCTTTCTGTAGATTTAAATTTGGAGTGGAGAGTTAAGTTCCATTCTAAAACTCGCTTGTTCTCACTTTCTTAGTGTAACAAATACAACGTGAAAGAGGCATGTACAAATGTCTTTGCTAACTGTACAGTAAGTATAGCATGTTCATTGCAAAGTTTCATGTTATTGCTGCAGCAGCAGCAAGATATCCAAAGTAGGATAGTCACTTTCTCCTAAGATACAGCTTGAGTGGCATTTGCACATAAAATGTTGCTGCTTTTTTGTTTGTTATCAGAGTTCTAACTTCTCCAGTGTAAAAAAACCTCTCCAGAGCCTAAGTTAGGGTTTACCACAATTCCAGTAATCTTCAAGTATGGAATTACATCTGACCTGTTTCAAACAGGAAGGTGTTTGTAAGTCATGTTTACAAAGCATAGTTTACTACAAATTTTTAACTGATTTCTAATCAGCGCTTTCACAATGCTTTCATCTTGATATGTTTCGTGATTCTGATATGAAATCATTTAAGACTTGAAAAACCCATGCACCATAAAACTCATTTTTTTTTTTTTTTTTCCACACAATGTCTTCAGTAGACAAGTGACTTCTGGATTCAGACCAATCAATAAAGGGGATCAGTTCTCCATTTGCTTTTCCTGTGTCTCCCTCTTGTTTTGCAGCATCAAGCTATGTTCATGAGAACAGGCAAAACACTTCCCTCGGGGTGCTGCAGGGTTCCCAGTTAACACTGCTGGAGCATCTAAGGTCTGCCACTTAAAAACCAAAAACCAGAACTTTAAAGAAGATTGGCTCTAATGTGTTAGAGCCTTTCTGTTAGTACAAGTGTGCCTGTAACAGCCATATTTTTACTTCCTAGCTTGCTGAGAACAAAGCTGTGTATGTGACTTGAGTTTTTCCAGCTTCAATGAACATCTACTCTAGAAAACCCACGTGCCTCTTCTTAGCTCAAAGTTAAGCAGACTTGAAGCCACTAACCTACTGTAAGTAAACTAATAGTGATGCAATTAACATTAAGGGATATACCAAAGAGCTGAAGTTCTTACAAATGAGAAGTTAAAATAATGCTTGGTTAGTGACAGAATTACAATTAGTTCTTCTATCCTAGCTAAATATGGATTTGATAACTTCTGGTTTAATTCTCCTTTGTCTTTAACATTGGGCTACCCTAGACAGAACTGAACAATTCTGTTGTATAAGCAGGCTGTTCATACTAGATTCACATGAAGGCATGTACCTTACAAACCTGATGGTATGTACATACCATCTTTTCCAACAGGAAGCCTCAGCATTCCAGCACTGATGTATCCAAGAAAGGAGGACAGCTTTGGCACTCAGTGTGCTCGAGTGGAGTAAGGTAGCCAAGCATTTTATTTCTGACAGCAGCTCTGCTTTGGTAACATAGTCTCACCCCTCCTCTGAGAGGAGATGTTCTGTCTTTGGATGCTAAATGCTTTGAAGAAAAACACTTGATCTTCAGGCAACCTGTTTGAAAAGGACATGGACCTACACCTCTGTCATAGTATGGGTGTAGTCTGGGAGATGCTCTATACACTCCTTGACTTAACTGCAAGTATTAATACCAGGCTAGAGTTGCACTTTGCTGGCAGTCAAGACAAAGTTAAATCACTAGCACAGTAGGTCACTAATGATAGACTACACCACAAATTTATAGTTAAGATTTCACAACTTTATTTTAGGCTAAGTTGTTAGGCAATAGCAGCCCTTCTTGCTAAGCAGTCCTTAAACTCCTCATTGCTGTTCCCCTGGAGAATTGTACCAGACTGGTCCTAGGCTGCTTGTACTTGGCCAACCCTTGCTGCTGTCAGCCACCTCAAGGTTGGACTCTGTGGCCAGACTCATTTGGAGCCCTTTCTCCTCTTGGCCAGCTCAGCTAGTTCTTCCTGGATATGCTGGACAGAAGCAACATCTCCCTTCTGTTGTGCCTGCTTGAGAGCTTCTTTGTACACTTGTTTTGCTTGCAGAAAGTCTTCTGTAGCAAGAGGAAAAAGTGGCACAGCTAGCCAACTACATCACCCATGTTCAGAGTCCCCTCCTGAAGCTGAGCACATGCAAAGGACATAGGAAAGACTACCTCAAACACTTCAGAAACTGGGGAGGTTCAGAAAACATCCAGCACAGGGTGCCAACTAAAAGAGCTAGACAGCAGCAACGATGACAGGACAAGGTGCTGCTTCAGCATTAAGGTCTCATTGAAACAACTCTCAAGCATACCTTATGCCCTTTTGGAACCAGTTACTATACATAGAGGACAAAGGAAACTAGATTCCCTGGCAACCTTTTGAGTCAGATGCACCAGTACTGCATTTATCTTGGACAGGATCCTTCAGCTGCTGAATTCAATTTGAACACAATACAAGTTGCAACACCAAGTCAGCAGACCTGCTGCTTAAACTAAAAATAGTAACACAAAAATAACTATAGTTTAATCCCACAGTACTGGTATCTGCAGTCAGCACAAGCACAGTGACGTAGGCTGGACATTTATTTACTTACCTTTGTGCATCAGAATTGCTGCCAGGTTATTCAGCACCATGTGCTCCTCAGGGTGTTGAGTCTCCTTTGCCAGCTCAGCTGCCCTCTTCACATAGGAGTATGCCTCGTCGTAGTGCCCCTGAGCATCCAGTACAGTTGCTAAGTCATTCATCAGGACCACAGTCTGCACCAGGACAGAAAAGGAAGCCTCAGAGCAAGACTTCTGTAGAAGTCTGGGGCAGCAGGAGCATCACATTCATACCCCTGTCACACTAGTAAAAGTAGTATTTCCCAGAGAAGCTTTCAGTAAGAAAGTGTCTTATATTTATATATCTGCATGCTCATTCTTCCTGGCAGGAAAACAGAGGCTAATTTAGTGCTGTGTACATTTGATGCCAGCAAAGCTGCTTTTAAGGCTGCCTCATTCCCTAGGAGATTAGCCTTTCTTTCCCTAGTAGTCCAACTACTATTGTATACATCACCTGTGGATGAGTCTCTCCCTGAACATCATTTGATATCTGCAGAGCCTTCTCATACATTTTTTGGGCCACTGGGAGCTGGTTAATGTTTAGGAGATAGCGAGCATAGGAGTCCAGGCTCATCCCAAGCAAGAGACGGGTGTTGGTCTTTTCTTCAGCTGCAAATAGAGAGGAGTGGAAGCGATCACTTCTACAAGATGTCACATGAGTTTCCATCCTACAAAAGTAGGAAACTCATGCAGTGTGAAGACAATGGATTGACATGAAGATGGTGCTTAGGCAATATGGAAAGCAACATCGAGGACAGGGAGATGGAGAAAAGATAATGAGAGAAGCCTTTGACAGACAAGGCAGTGCCACCTGGTAAGACATCCTCAGGCAAGTCCTTTTGCTTGGCAATCTTCTCCTCTAAGGTCAGGATGCAGAACTCATAACCAGCCAGGGCTAATTTGTGCCTGCAAAGTACAACAACTCAGCAAAGCAAGGCTCCTTCCACATCAAGGGACAGATGTCAACACCTTCAATCTCTCATTCTAGAGGGCCTGTAAGACAGCTTTTCACCTTCACCAGAACCTTCTTGCCCTCAGTGCTCTCTTCTTGATTATGGCCTGGACCCTTCTCTTGACCTATGGGCAAAGGGATCCAAGAGGTGGAGAGGGCCCTCCTCCCCGCAAACAAGGCTACCTAAGGCAACCCATGCCGCTGCTCCATTTAAAAGTGAAGCTACAAGTTACCAGCCACCAACAGCTTCAAAAGCCTTCCCTCCTGTGAGGTGTGAATTTAAGACTAAAGAGCGATGTCTGCCATGGCTACTTCTGCCCTAAGCAATCACTGTGCTGCATGACAGCGGGTAGGCAAATATCATGCCTGTGGAAACCTTTATGTTGATGGTATCTTGTCACACCAAAGCTTCCTCAGGCACTCTATTCTTAAAGAGCCCCTGCTTGGTCACCACTGCCACTGTGAAGCTGAAATGAAAGCTAAAGATGCCTTTAGCAGGGAACTCACTGTTTCTGAGCAGCATAGATACTGGCCAGCTTGAGGGACATCTCAAGGATTGCATTGTCATCCTGCCAGGAGGGGACACAACACAACTGTTATTCTTCTTGCGTCTCCCCAGTAGAAACAATACTTTGCCAGAGAACAAGTTTAGACCTTGAAAATGCCCATCCTGTTATCTCCAGACCTTCCATCCCCTTAAAAGAAGTTCTTGAGAAGCCAGCAAGCTCATAGCTAGTATTGCAAATTTCCAGTACGAGGTATTACAGCAAAAGAAATAGACCAAAGAATTGTTAAAACTTCCAGCTGAAAGCCTTTATCAGAAGAACATACCTCCTTTGTGTCCCCTGCAAGCAAATAGCTCATACTTGCTTTGTAGAGCTTTTCTGCCTGAAATGAGAATTTTGAAGAGAATACTGAGGAATAATGGCAGTTAAAACAAAGGATCTCTACCCTTTACGGAGGCAGACTGCTGGGAGAATTTGTGACATTTACATTGTATGTCAAGACCAGTCTGAAGTGAAAACCAGAGCCCAATGGTACTGCCAACTAGTAGGGTCCTTTCAGTTTCTGGTTTAGGACTCCTGCACCAGCCATGAGTTTACCACATCTGTGTGCCTTCAGGGCTTTCCCAGATTCTCCTTGGGACAGCCATCTAAATGCTTGACTGTGGCATTTGACAGGAAGAAGCATTCCTTCCCTTGCACCCCATGCTGGACCTTAAAATTTAACTGTGAAAGCATCTTTCTTAGCAGCATGTGCTCCATGGGACTGCAGTCCCAAGGCAAACTATTCTGCTTTGGACTGCAGGATCTCTGCCTCACAACTCTCAGTATGCAGCCTGTCACAACATGCCACACCTTCACGATCTTGGACATGACAAAACCTTGTCCAAGATGTCAGCCTCTTAAAATTCAGAGGGGAAAAAGCCCAGAGTTACTCACATTGTCCAGCTGTCCCCGCATGAAGGCAACGTTTGCCATCTGGAAGAGACAGACAGTACTGAAGCTCCAAAAAGGCTGCAAGGACCAGCCTCGACACAACTGCTTTTCCTTCTACCTACAGGTCCACCATAGCCCCAGCATATGGCACTATGCCCCCCCAAAGGGAACTGCAGCCCCACAGCAACTTCTAGCACGGATCAGACATATCACGGGACAGCCCTGAACAGGAGCGGGACCTCTGGAGAGCATCTTGTCCAACCCCCCTGCTTGAGCAAGTACACCTAGAGCAGGGTAACAGGACTGCATCCAGGCAGGTTTTGAATATTTCCAGAGAAGAAGACTCCACAACGTCCCTGGGCAGCCTGTTCCAGTGCTCTGTCACCCTTGCAGTAAAGAAGTTCTTTTCTCATGTTCAGGTGGAACTTCCTGTGTTCCAATTTGTGCCCGTTGCCCCTTGTCCTGTCACTGGGCACCACTGAGAAGAGTCTGGCCCCATCCTCTTGACACCCACCCTTCAGATACTTGTAAGCAGTGACAAGACCCCCCCCTCAGTCTTCTCTTCTCCAGGCCGAACAGACCCAGGTCTCTCAGCCTCTCCTCATATGAGAGGTGCTCCAGCCCCCTGATCATCTTTGTGGCTCTCCGCTGGACTTGCTCCAGCAGTTCCCTGTCCTTCTCGACCTGGGGAGCCCAGAACTGGACTCAGCACTCCAGAGGCGGCCTCCCTAGGGCAGAGCGGAGGGGGAGGATAACCTCCCTCACCATGCTGTAGGTGTAGACGATGGCTTTCCTGTTATCCGACTGGTGCGACAGCCGCAGGGCTTGGTGCAGAACCTGCTCGGCCTCCCCCAGCTCGCCCTTCATGACGCTGAGCTGCAGAGAGAGAGCGAGAAGCCAAGGGGCCGGTCACCCGCCAGGGCCCACGCGTGACGGGCGCCCCGACACCCGCTGAGGTAACACTCCCCCCCCCGGGCCACCGGCCGGCACGTCCGCGGCCCTGCAGGGGACGGCGCCTCACCTTGGCTCTCTTCAGCAGGAGGATAATGGCGTCCTCGCCGTCCTCCTCGGCGTCCCTGGGGAAGAGGGAGAGGGCTGCGGGGCGAGGGTGACCGCCGCCCGCACCG
>WAAD01027587.1:37261-71301 GCA_013389945.1 Fregata magnificens | reverse complement strand
CCCTGGGATCTGTTTATATTGGGGGTATCTGAGAGACACCTGTGTGGTTTTGAGAAACCCTTTGTTCTGAGAAAGTGTAAAAAACACAGTTCAAAAGGTGCCGAGAATGCCGTTGGCCTCATCGCAGGGTTGAAATAGAGCGCTGCCCAGATAAACTGTCCCAGTCTGTAGTATCTGTGATGACCGTAATGATTTCCCACTGTCTCCTGTTCTCTTCTGTCTTGCTTCCAGTCGTGAGGCCGGTGCCAATGAGATGGATAGTACCTTGCCAGCAGTAGCAGAAGAGCTTTTGAAAGAGATCAAAAAGGCTTTTCAGGAGACCTCATACGGTACGTAAAGAAAAACAGAACCATCCCAGCAGGTGGTGGGCCAGTAATACTGGCGCTGTCAAACCTTCAGGTAGCAATGAGGGTTGTCAGCCTCTCCTTGCTTGCATCTTCTGCAGGCTCTGTTGCATAAGGGATGGCCTTCACTTTCAGGAGTGGCAGAGTAAGATGCTGAGGCTGCATGCCTTTTCTTGCATGCTTTTAAAAGTAGGATATTAGAAAAGTAAGCATATTTGGGCTTCCACATTTCTTGTTAAAATTAATCCCTGTGGTTCTGAGCTTATGTTTAATTGCTGTACTCGATACAACTTGTCTGGACGCAAAGGGGTTTGAAGCACAGGTAGTGAGGAGCAGGCCCCTTCTAAAAGTCAGGCCTTCCAAAAATTAGACCATGTTGGACACTTTTTTGAACATGGGAGCTAGGGCAATGCTGCTTGCTTAGAGCTTGTAGCATAAGTGGTTGCACTTGAGGGGTGATAATTTACACACCTCTAGGTAGGCATTTTGTTGTGCCTACTGTACTGCTGTTTTTATAGACTCACTAATTTGAAAACTAGAGTTGAAAGGGAAATCTGCATAAAAACTATCATGTTTTATGACTGACCGGCAGAGGGTGTTGTGTTAGTGATCTCAGGGCAAAGAACAACTTTCCTGTTGCTTGAATGAAGCAAGCATAAGCCATCAGTTAAATCTTAGCCAATTCTAGCAGCTAGTTAAGAACAATTACCTTCATTGCACTCTGAATTACTAACATAGTTCTGTAATCTGTGCTGAAAGAATAAACACCTGTTTGTGTTGACTTGATAAGTAGCGCAGAATGGTTCTTCCTAAGGAAAGTGTCTATTTAAGGAATATTTTAACTGCACTAAAACCAACCAGATAAACATTCAGAGAAGTCTGTCTGAGCACTACGTTTGAGTGGGAAATGGGCAGAGACTTAATGTCTAAACTTTCAGAGTGACCACATTGACAGCTTTCTGGCATACTTGTAGTATGGCTCCTGTCAGCATAGAGTAGGTCCAAAATCTACATGTGACTTTTTAAAAGAGCTTTATAAATCCTGTTGTAAACTAGAAAAAGAAAGTCAACATTCCTTTTAAGGTATACTTCTCCTTAAAGCACCGAAATAGTACACTGGGACATAACTGTGGGAAGAAACTGATCAATCACTTTGGAGAATTAAATTAGAATAAAGTTGGAAAAGTCAAATCAACAGCATAAGACAGAGAGAATATTCTGAATTGTTGGAACAAAGGATTTTAAAGTCAAAAGTCTTGATCTTCCAGTGGAATACAGAGACGTAGTACACTGTGTCCCATTAGTGATAACAGAAAGATCAGATTGGATGATCAGAGCCTAAGCTGTTAGCTACAACAAACAGACTGATTTTCTTAAGTGTAATTTTCCATCTTAACAAGAAGTTCTAATAAGTGAAGACATTATGTTTCTGTGTGCTGTATTAAAAGCTATAAACTAGTGGCGCCCTGCAAGGCTATGCTGGGAAAAGAACAACATTTTTAAAGTTTTGATGCCAGAGTTTTCAACCCATGCCAAGGGAGTTTCAGGGAAGCCAATATATATATTTTTAACCAACTTCTTAAAGTGGCAGAGTAAGATGTTGAGGCCACATGCCTTTTGTTGGATGCCTTTAAAGGTAGGATATTATAAAAGTAAGTATATTTGGGCTTCTGCGTTTCTTTTTAAAATTAATCCCCGTGGTTCTGAATGTATATTTAATTGCTGTACTTGATAAGTGCCTTAGCACTACCATAGCAGATCATTTTGCTGCTGCTTCTTGTTGCTTTTTTGTGGCTAGAGAGGATGGCTAGAGCACTGCAGTCCTGTGTGGCCTCTGGGGGTACATTAGGGAGATGCTAGCCTCCCTGTGATGTTGATGTCTCTCACAGTGGGGAAGTTCAGCAAAATCACACTTTGTTTTCTTTTTGTTGCAGTCCCCGATGACCTGCTGCTGGGGTGAGTATCTTTTGCTTCAGTTCTTGTCCCAAGTGTCCTGCTAAAGGGCAGCTGATAATCTGCTGCTATCATAGTACTGCTATTTTTTTCCTGTGTTTGACCAGTACACGTTTCTCACGCAGAGTTGCGACATGTTTTTGCTGGTAGTGGAAATGAGGGTCCAAAGAGACAATCTCAAGGATTTTTCCAGAGATTCATGAAATTATCTCTGTATCGCTTAATCTCCTGTGATGACTTGCTATAATTTGAGTGGATTAAACATGCAGAAACCCAGAATATTTAACCTGAGCTTTGAGTCCACCCTCAGATCTGGAATGAGTTTTCTGTGAGAGTGGACTGTGTTTCAGGGTGATTCATGCCGCTGGAGTGCTGCATCCCCGCTGCGTTCATATCATTGTGAGCACAGCAGCATCCTGAGATCCCTTCTTCTGTTTGAGTCATGGGCGTGTGTGATAGAAAGGGAGAAGTGAATGTATTATCTCTCTGCCCAAGGGAATTGTTAACTTGAAGATTACCCTGAGAGTTTTCTTCTGTTTAGAAGTTGTCTCAGGTCAGCTTCATTGTCCTTGCGTTGATTGAAGCTTGTGAATATTTCAGTCGTTCCCAAGCAGTCTCCTAAGAGATCCAGGTTTCACAACTTCTGCAGCCCTCACTAATTGGTGTTGAAGGTAGAGAAAAGGCACCATCACAGTAAGAAAGGCTTTTCAGATTAATCTTTAACTTTGTGTTCTTGCCTGCCTGTAATTTAGCCAGGAGAGGAGATCACCGTGAACCCTTCTGGCCTTAATATCTTTGGGTCTAAAGTTATCTAGCATAACACTTGTGAAAGGTATGCATGCTGGCTCCCTGTCCTGGGACCACAATGGCCTTTGAAGGGTGGGATTGACAAGTCTCATAACTTTTTGTTTCCTTCTTGTCATAAAAGAGGAGGAAAGAAATTCCCTTGTTAAGTTTAATAATGGTTGGGTGGTAACTCTTGGCAGTCAGATTTCCATCAATTCCCTGTGACCAGCGGCTCAGAAGTATTCTGATTTAATTTCTGAATCTCTTCCAAATCTCTGAAGTCCTTGAATTTCCTTTGGGCATTTCCCTTACTTATTTCCTGTTAGACTGATCGAATTATATATATGAAAAAAGAATTCCCCAAATTTGAACGAGTTACTGAAACTCATTAAACTCAGCCCCCGTATAGTCCCAAACCTAATCATTAAGGAATGTCTTACGTTGAGTGTTCCCCCACCCACCTCCTCTCAGTCCTCAGATGAAGCCAATCCTTATTGCCCTGAGTTTGTGCAACTGAAGTTTTGGTCTTCCTGGAATAAGTCTGTCTGCTTGGCTTGTTATCAATGAGATTGACTCAGACGCATAGGTCAGCCATGCTGCTGAGCCGCCAGGGCTCTGCCTTGGCTCTTTGTGTCTTCACTGGAGCTAGAAATGTTCCTCTGCTTCCTCCTGTTCTCCTGCTCATGTTTTGTACTATCTTTTCATCATTGCTGATTTTCTTGTTGTTTACCCTTGTAACTAACCTAGACTACACAGATTTTTCTCAGCGAATAAAAGGTCTGTAAAGTTAACGGAGTTGCCCCTGAGCTCTTTGGAACACATTCAGAGCAGCTGGATATACAGGTCTAGAATAACTTTTAAGCCTATTAGCTATCTGGACAATAGGCTAAAGGTACAGATGTCCATATTTGACATACAGCTTATCATATACCCTTGCACGGCAGGGGATGTGCAGACAGTGAGTATGTAGATGGAAATTACTGTGCCTTCAGGACTCACAGCTCTTTATTTTTCCACTTGCTGATGTGGAATTCTACAACACCAAGCACAGCAGCAGCCAGACACCAGCATGTGCCTCCATGGTGCTGCCTCACAGGACCGAGGGCGAGGAGAGAGTTGTGTAGAGGCTATGTTTTGCAGGAAGCAAACGTGTACCTGAGCAAACCTGGCTAACCTCCTCTTTACCCCATCCCGGGCACTCTCTGATCCATAAATGCTGTGCAGTGGTGCGTCCCTGCATGCTACTGTGTCCTGCTTGGAAGGAAAGGAAAAGGAAAGGTTTTTTAGGGAGGGTGGAGTGACGTAAGGCATGCGTTGTCCCTGGGTGTTTATCTGGAATAAATTTGCTGTCTCTGAGCCCTGCTGGTAGCTGGATTACAGATGTAAAACTACTGCTATCCGGTGGCTCCACGTGCAGCGGAGTGTCTTACGTATTCCCCTGATGGTCTTTAGCTTCCTGTTGATGCAGTTTGGTGGGTAGAGAAAGAATAATTTATACCTTAGTTGTGACTGTGATAGAGGAGATGCAATCACTACAAAATGACTCATTCATTCTCCAGGGTTTAAACCAGTTTCCCTGGGATGAGGAAGGAGCTCTGCTGCTGTATTTCCTATTGCTCAAGGAGCTATGTATCATCGTTGCTCTCTCCTTGCTCCGAGGCATGATGCGTGGGCTGTGACTGGAGGTGGGATTCAAGACCAACTGATCAATAATGTGATCCAGGGCAACTCATCCAGGACAGCCTGTATGTACAATTAAGGTGTCCCAGAGCATGAACTCCTTTTCCCCTTAGCATTAGCAAGTCTGCCTCTGTGTGCTCTTGTTTACCTGGTGCTGCCCCCATTAAAATCCATGTTTATGCTCACTGTGCTCACGTGACGGTTTTACAGTTTACCGTAACAAGGATAATTGGGCTGCGTGTGTGACACTGCCTGTTGCCTGTAACCTCTGTTGGATCCCCAGCACTGTGCATCCCCCAGGATTTCCTTCCTGCATCTTCTCTTTGCCAGCATGTCTTGCTTTTGCTGCCAGAGGTGCAGTTTCCCCTGAAAAAGACCTAGTGTATTTAGGGTGCTGGGCAGAAGCAAAGTTTCCAGCTTTAGAGTCTAGATTCGCTGTTTGATAAATAGGTTAAGCGCCAGTCTACACAGAGTTTGTATTGGAAGAAGTACGGGAATACTAACAAAAAGGCTGATCGGATCACTGTGAGGACAACCTGTGTCTCTTGCTTCAGCTACACTCCCTTTGCAATAATCAGTGATCTGTAAAGGGACTGTCAAGCCAGAAATGCTTCTCAGAGGTAACTCCTCACCTACATAGCTAACGCTGTGTCACAGTTGTAGAGACTGATTAAAAAAATCTCACTTCTGTGTCTCTGATGCACTTAGCCTCGTTTTAGTTCAGGACAGGAACCATTTCATGTCCTGTTTGTGCAGCAGGCAACCAGGATAGTGTTTGGGTCATAGTGCTGAAGAAGAAACACTTAAGCTGTAATGTCCTATGCAAGAACAATCTTTAAAATGCCTTGTTACTAAATCTGAGTGGGATTTTGCAAAGACTTGTGGGACTGTTTGGGAGCAGCTTGGAAATTTAGAAGTTCTCTTAAGAATATCAAAAACCACATAGGTGCTCCGAATAGCTGGCAGAGCAGAGGCTGTCCTTCAGGACTGAGTCCTGTCTGTCTTCCAGGAGAGTGACTGTCAGCTGGAATTGTCTCAGAGGGACAGAACAGGGATTGATGGTCACTTGGTGAAAGACAGCAAAACTGAGAATGACAAATGCACTTCGTTGCTTGGTAGCATAATTAATGGAGCTGTAACTGGTGGGATTTTGAGAGGCAATGGGAACCTTTGGCTACAGGCCTTCTGGCCTCCACAGGGCTAAATCCCATGGATTAAGGCTAAGACAAGTGGTCTCCTTTTGTGGTGTGACCTAACTAGAAACACGTTCTTTTTCAGGCTGAAGTTCATATTTGGCCCTTCTGCTGTCCCAGCTTTGGATTTGGTGGATCAGCGTTCTGTCACCCAAGTCATGTCCCCCAGTGGAAGGACTGCATACCAGGTACACACTGTTTTTCTCCTCTTCAATCTTACTTTCTGATGGTTTCCAGTTGACATGTGAGCCAATATTTTCCTAACTTACAGAACATGGAAGGGCACTTGGATAAACATGGAGAGAATTTCAGTGTTTCACAAACTCTAAAGTGATACTGGAGAGCAGTAGCCATGGACTAGAATTAGAACAGCATGGTACACTACTGTTTTCTTTGTGGCTCCCAGCCAGTCAGAGACAATTTCTTACATGTTTGTGGGTATCATGATGAGAATGAAGTTCTCCAGGGATTGCTAATTTTGTTTTATTACTTTCATCCTATCTAGCAAAGGCAGTTCTTCCTCTTGACAAACTGTATGCAACGGAGCGTTATCTGCCATCACTGCATTTCTTTCCCTGTTGCACTCCAAATCCTCAGTGTCCTGAACATTCTTGACCTCTACTTGGCAATAGGATCCTTGCTGCCTGGGAGGAAGCAATGCAGGCCAAATCCGTGGGTTTCATTCAGTCACAGAAACATCTTCCTAAAATGGCATTTTAGGGAGAAGAGCTCACCTTAGCCCTAAAGATCAAACTCCTCTTATAGCACAGGATCGGAGATGGAGCTAAGGCTCATTAGGTGAAGAGAGTAGCCGCTGGGTCTTCTTTCTGACTTTTCTGTGATATGGACAATTCCTTTCTCTACTGTGCCACAGCACCGGTGGCGTCTCTGTTGGGGATGGTCTGTCTGTTCTGTGAGCCATTGACCAGCTGCATCCAGCCCATGGGGTCACAGAGTCAGAGAGACACTGTGTGCTGTGCCCTAGCTAAGGCTGTATAAGCAGTGGGACCCTGTGCCCATAAGATTTCGGTGAAGAAGCACCCAATTCCTTCTACTGAGCTCTACTAACCCCCTCAGATAGCACAGCCCCCTCCATTGCTGAACCTGGTGCTGTGCTTTTTCACACACCAGAGAAGGGGGAAATCCCTTTGCTCGCTGTTGCAGCAGCCAAGAGGAACATTTCCAAATATCCTCCCTCCAAAGGGCCTTCTCTCCTTCACTGGAGGTGCTGAGATGCTTTGGGGTCATTTAGGGTAAGAGAAGAGCTGTGAAGCCAGGCCTGGGTAATGACACAAACGTTTTTCACATGTTCAGAGCTTGCATTGCTTGATTGCACATGGAGTCTTTATCGCTTCTGGGGCCTTGGAGAGGACATCAGCCCCTCCAGAGAGGCATGATTCATAGACCTACAGGGCTCAAGAATACAGCCTTTGATTTGAGTTGAGAGCTTGCCTGTGGGTATTTGGTAAAGCCTAAGAAGCATTGCTTCCAGGACCCTTAGTCAGCAGCTGCCTCAGTAATTGAATGCTTAAAGGCTTTTCCTTTTTTACCGTTGCTCGGCTGAATATGCCACTGGCAGAGAATGGTCACATTCTCCTTGCAGAGCTTTGTTGGGCCACTCAGGGTAAGGCAGAGCTTTTTGCAGTCTGGGATGCAGACTCTTCACTTGGCATCCTTTGTGCGAAGGATGAGGGGGACTGCTTAGAGCCTCTGGTCTTCCCAGGGAGCCTAAACGGGTGCTCACATGCTCACAGCTTTTCTGCAGCATGGCAGAGTTATCTGCATCTTAAGAGGCCTAATATTCATCTCTTAGATGCAGGAAGCCTCATGAGACACAGAGGAGATCAGAGAAGCATGGCGAGAGGGCTTTGATGTGCTGGGTGCTCCCCTGACACCCTGTTCTGGTCTGGGCAGGGTTATTGCTGAACAGTGCTGTCTCAAACTGCATGTGCTGCAGCAAGGCAGGCACCCCTCCACACTGCCCAGTCCTCTCCCCGCTGAAGTGAGGGGCCAAAAATTCCTGCTGGTGGCAGTCCTGCAGTCACCGGATGGGAGCTGGTTGATTAATATCTGCTTATGGCCCCAACAGTTGGCTCAACTGGTGCACATTGGAAAAGAGCGAGTGTCAGAACTGCTCTCCTCCTGCCGCTGCAGGTAGAGGGAGCCACCAGTTCCCCTGTGGGGAAGGAACCCCTGGACAGGTAGATCAGGGCTGGTCAGCAGGAGTTAATATTGGACAAGCCCAGCCTTCAGCCAGGCACTGATGGGTATGATGTGAGCGGGCCCCCCTGCATCACCCAGGGTCTGTGCCTGTGTCCTCCCAGCTGACAGGCACCTAACAGGAAGCAGTCCCTGCCTGCAGGGGCATGTGTGCTTCTGAGCAGCATTCCTCTTTAGCGGAGCTTGACTGCTGATTAAGGCCATGCTGATGAGTTCATTAACAGGAATCTGAAGAGGTATTTTCTCTGGGGGTGTGAGGCTGGTCCCATTGCAAAATTCTTCCTCAGCACAGCTACCTGAGATGCAGAAAAAACCAGCAGAGCCTCCCCTGAGGCCAGTGGCTGGAGCAGTGACGGGAACACAATCTGGGGCCATAGAAACCGAAACACGGAGTGGGATACTGCACTTAAGAGTAGCTGGGTAGCATCACTGGCTCTTCATTCATGTGTGTGTGTGGTGTAGACACATATCCCAGCTGTGTGCACTTCTCCCTCAGCAGAGAAGCATGCCCAGTGCAGTGGGGAGAGGGGGGCATCCATGGCTGCCCAGACACATGCACAGTCATTCCTCTCAGTTATTCCCCAGAAAGTTAGCTCTGCCGTTTGCACCCAGATGTTGTTGAGCTGGAATGTGAAGTGGTGCTTTCACTTGCAGCTGGATCTGGAGAACTGTTCTCATTGAGGTCATGAGGCTGGTCCTACTGTGAAACTCCTTTGCATCATCATAGCCAAATCTGAGATGTTGATACTTCACAGGCTAAAATGCTCCATATCACCCAGCACATCTTAGGTACTGCTTCAGGGGAAAATGGCTCTGCTCAGACAGGCCCTAGGACTGCAGTCTGTACCGTAGGCAGCTCTTGCCCTCAGGAACCAAGATGGGAGAAGGACCCCTCAGTCAAGTGAAAGCTATGATTTGCCTTTTAATGTCCGGGTATTAATGCTCTTGCTACTTAATAGAGGAGTAGCACCGATGGGGTATTCAAGGGCTGATGTTACCTCAGAGTTGTTAATCATCGCAGAAGAGCTTGTGTAATACCTGCCTATGCTGCCGACTAAAGCCAACCCTTGTAACTCCAGGTCAGGGATAAATAAGTCTTACCTGCTGCAGAGATGGTGGATGCTGGCTGCTGGTGGCGCTAGCTGTGCTGGATTCAGCAGAAGTGTAAAGTGGTGAGCAGGTGGCTCCTATTATTATTATTATTGGGGCACCTATTAGCTATGCCTGAGTTGCAGAAATGCTGTGAGCTGTGGGAGTGAAGCCAGTTAGCAGGGGGGAGGCAGTGCTTTAGCCCTCCTGCCAACTGTCACTTGCATTGCTCGCATCCTGCACTTTTATTGGAGTCTTCTTTTTTTATGTGTTTTTTAATTAATTTCCTAGAACTGTATGGCAACCCGACCCACCATGAAGGATTTGAGCATCAGGTCCTGGCACAGGCTGTGCTGCTACCTAGCTGTACACTGGTGGCAGCGGTAGCTGCCATGGTGCCACAGCTGGCCCTCCGGCATCCCCACACGCTGGCAGGGACACCACCAGCAACGGTGATTTTTCCTCGCTGTGCAGCCAGCAAGCGTCTGGAGATGAGGGCAGCAGAAGGAAATCTCACAGCGTCTCAGGGCCAAGAGAGCACCCCAGTGCCTGGCTTGGCTGCAGCTGGCCAGAAACAGTGGCACCTTTTTCTCTTGGTCTTTGGATTTTAGGTTCTGCCTTATTAGGCAGAAGCTGCATTCCTGCCATCTAGGTCAGGACGGGGGAATGCTAAACTCAGCCCAAATCTGGCAGTGTCTGTGTCTTCCCCCCACCTCAAAGGAAAAACATTTCTGAAGGAAAGGCACCATTGGAATACTTCATGTTGGAAAAAACAATCAAAGGGCCTAGAGAAAAACAAACTTATCACAAGTGAAACAAACTCAGCCTGGAGTATAAGGAGGGCCCAGGGTAAAGGCCAGACTGAAAAAAGAATGGTTTACCCTGAAATGGGAATGTGAGTCTTGTGGCCTGAATCTGGTGGGAGTAAGGGGGATTATGAGGCATAGGCACTTCTGTGGGAGAGCTTACCTGTCGGGCAAGGGGTGCAGAGGGAGCTCCAGGGGACAGGGGAGGCTCCCCTTGCAAGTGCAGCTCTGGACCGGGAGGGATGATGTTCCTCTGGAGGGACTTAGGAGTGCCAGGGGTGTCCTGGAGAGGAGCGGCACTCTGCAGAGCTCCACTGTCTTTTCACTTTTTTGTGTTTATCTTTGGATTTACATGTATGTGTGCCACAAACCCAACGGGAATCTAAAGCCTGGTATGGGAGAGGAGTGTGGTGTGCCATCAGAGCCCAGAGGCTTGCATGTAGAGGAGGGCACTGCTGGTGATTACACCCATGTAAATCCCCACCATTCTCTGGAATATCCAGGAAGAGTTAGTGCCAGCTGTCAAGGCCACAGAGCTGACACAAAGCACTTGCTCTCGCTGTGGCAGATACGAGACACGTCGTGGCAAATACTCTGTGGTAATTGTGTTTTGGCCATGGGATGCCCTCAGTTTAGGCCTCAGAGCCTTAGTAAAGCCCATGCTATTGAGCGCAGGCTTCTGCTTAAAGTCTGCGAGTGTGTTCTGCTCCTGCAGACCCTTCCCTTGCAATAGGAGAGGGCAGAGCAGTTGGCTCTTAAAGTAGCTTTCTAAAAGCTATTTTCCAGTCTTGAAGAAACCGAAAGAGAAATAATCCATAGGTTGGATTTCCTATACCATGCAGTCAGCTCCAGCAGCTCATAGATAGCCTGTCAGCTTCTCCATGCTGGAAGCAAATGCTTCCCTCACCTAGCTGCCTGCATCCCGTGCCCATGGTGCAGGGCAATATGCCTCAGTACCAGCCTTGCAGAGGAACAGCATGTGGGAAAAGGAGGCAGTGCTGTTCCCAAACCAGAGATGGAGCAGGGAGGCTTCTTCTGTGGAGACTTCAACTTTGTTTATTCAGACAAAACTGGATTCCAATAGCTGCATCTGGTTTTGGGAGCAGAACAGCAACAGCCTTCAGCCAGCGGAGCTAGTTAGAAAAGACCTCACTGTGAGTGCTCACTGCGGCTCTGCCAGCTCTGCGGTGGCCCTGGATTCACAAATGAGCTTTCTGTGACAATAGAGTCTTCATCATCTTCAGCTATCCTGTGTCTGCCAGTACTGGGAGAGGAAGCTCGCTGAAGGGGCTGGCAGCTCGCTGTGCCGCCAGCTTTGGGAGATCAGGGGAGAGGGCTCAGTGCTCCCTGCCCTTTTCCTGACCTCCTAGCAGCAGACAAGTCACTGGAGCTGAGGTCTGCTGCAAGCATGGGTGTACATACAGGAGCACTTCCTCGCCTGTAGGGAGAGAAGCGTATAGAGACCATGAGAAAGCTGAGGAGCTTCAAGCTTAGATAGGTCGCTGCAGTGTTTGGGGACGCTTTTGTGTATCGTGGCACCTGCTCGCCAGTTGCATGTTGTGAGTCATTGTGGAGAGGACATCAGGCCAGATACAGGCTCAGAGTTAAGAGAAATTAAAAGAGAATGCTCTCTCTGACTCCTGCCCCCTCCAGCTGCCTTTGTTTCAGGTCCTTGGGAGCTCAGGCAAACTCTACACCTGCTACAGTTCCTGCCACTTCTGCACGTGTCCCGCTTTTGGTTTTACTGTACTGCAGAAGAGCGAGAGCCTTCTGGTAAGTTGTCTGCCTTAGCCTGGGCCTGGGACAGGGAGTGGGGGAGAAGGCTGTGCTCTGCTTCCTGAACCTGAGCAGCCTGAAGTTTCCAAGGGAGCAAACGCATGAGTGTTGAGCTGGCCACGCAGGCTACGCCTGACCCACTGCATAATCTGGCCTCTGGGAGTCGCGGTATTTGGGTGGAGCTTGGCCTTACAAGGGCTAGGGAGGGCTTTTGTTCTTAATTACACATTATGGTTCTGACTTTCAAGAGATGAATAATCCCTGGTCTCTTGGAACAAGGACTATTGCTGCTAATGGGACTGCCACATGGACTCTGGCTGATGAAGTGGTGCAGTTCACCTGGTGCCAGTGAGGAAGGGCTCAGGGTAACTAATTGGTCTGCAAGTGTCCCGGGTCTGTGCCAACCATCCCTCCCTCATGGGAAGCCCGTCTGTTCCAGGATCTCTGTCAGCTGGGCCTAATATTCTTGGTTTTGAGAGCCGTGTGGGCTGCCAGACAGTACCAAGCTGATTCTTGTTCTTTATAGTCTGGATCTACCTTCTGCATGCGTGTGGGGAGGGCATCAGGAGCCAGTTAACACTTTGCTGTGTGTCAGATCCCTGTATTACATTATCCTGGTGGCAGAACTGACCTGGTGCAACTGGAGTGCCAGCCTGTGCCAGGGCTTGGTGTGCCGAGAGGGAACCATGTTCCTGGGAGGGGTGAGCGCTTCATTAGACCCATTCTGGCCAGGATCGATTTTTGTGGCTTCCAGATAGAGCATGACATTCCTGTGTTCCTCCTGCTGTTAACTTGGCTGCGGTATTATTTGCAGTGCAAACATATACTTGCTGTCTACCTCAGTCAGGCCATGGGAGCCTGCCAGGAACTATCTGTCTCTGAGGAGCAGCTCACAAGCATCTTACTGGCTGAGGAAGAGGACGAAGGATGAAGAATTTGGATCACATGTGGATGTGCTTTCTGTGTACCCTCCCAGCTGTGTAGCTGGCATTTTTCATATCTACAAGGCTGTCAAATGTTCATCGTGGCTGGTAGGTTTCTTCCTGTGCTACAGCCAAGTGTGACATTATTTAGCAGCCTTGCACTGATGGATTAATTAATAAATGTTAAGAAGCCTGTGTTGACTTCAGTTTCACTTATTTAGGCTATTCTTGGGATTGCTGAAGATGTTTGAACTAATCTGTAGTGTCGGGTGCTTGTGATGTGGGGATACGAACAGTCCAGCATGTCTCTTAGTGATCCATTAAACCTTGTTAACTCTGCTCGTGCTTTGACTAACCCCGCCGCCCTTCCAGTGCCTGCATGGCTTTGTGGAGTTGGCCTTTGACAGAGTGACGCTGCAGTAGCTCTTTGCAGCTGGCTGCTCAGAGCCGTTTCTGATTCATCACTGGCAAACCTGTACCAGGGACTAGGGCAGGGACCCCTCAGCACCTCGAGACTGATGACAGGTCTGTGCTTCCGCTGTGCTTACTGTAATACAGGATCTTTGGAAGCATCACCCTGGCTGCTATGCTTTTAAATTGGCCCATTTCAGACAAGTTGACCACCTCATGCTGGCAGGCAGGGTGAGGCTGTCCACATCAGACACAGGGGAAAGGAGACTGCTGCTCACCGATTCCACACACCAGCCAGCGAGCTGGGAAGCAGGTCCTTCCAGCTCTGTGCCTCCCTGCCCGTGCTCTGAGATTGGGCTCCTCCTCGAGTACAGCGTGGCCTCGTATGATACACCGTGTGAGCGCAACACTGCAAGAAATAACGGGGCACGGGCTGAGCCAGGTTGTGTACGTGGTAAATTAAGCATTCTGTATGTAATTAACAGTTACTGCAAATACAAAATCTGAGCAACATGAGGAAAACATGTACATCAGAGCAGTAATGAGTGATAGCTGAATAGCTACAGCTGCACTCGCTACATAAAGTTCCTCTGCCATTTTCACTTCACATTTTTATAGAAACCTTCAGAGCTTTTTTTTGAGGGGGGCGAGGGAGGTGTCCAATTTTTATTTTGCCTTGAAATGACTTTGGCTCAGATCCATGAAGGCACTTGATGTGCCTAAAGACCACAGTGACCTGGGCCATATTTGATAATGGCTAACAACCCGATGGCACAGTCATACTAAGGAAACGCCACATCTGTCTACAGGAATTCTGGCTCGTAAGAGGCATATGAAAGGTAGCAGTAGTGGATGCCGAGCTCCAGTGCAAGCTGTCACATACAAGCAAGTGTTCTGGGACCATCTCTCTGTATTGCAGCGCTGTGTGTTTCAGTCTGTTCGTGCTGTCCAGAGTTCGGTTCATTTTCAGCCAGCAGGAGAGGAGAGATTACATTCTTAGTTGTAAGGATAAATGTGGCTTGCAACCACTTTGCAACACTGCCAGACCTGCAGGTGAAACCCTGCTTGTTTCCAGCCATGATTAACAGAAGGAACACAGCCAAAGATAATATAGAGGGAAGGAATGAAAGGAGGAGAGAGTCAAACCCTGCCCAAATGGCAGGAGGTGGCTACATGTGTTAGCTGGACTATGACCAAGGCAGATGCAGCAAAGCTGAATGGGGCTGTTAAGGGAGAAACACGTGGGACAGTAACTTTTAACTATTCAGCTTCTTCTTGGAAATGCCAGTATCTGAGGTACTGAGCTGTAGCTAAATTTGGACATTGCATAAACATGTACAAACCCATTCAGAGCTTACTGGTGATTCACCAAGGTTTGGGGCTGGATCTTGCGGCTGAGCTGCCTCACACGCGGTAGCGAAATCCATCACTCCTAGTAAACCATCCTCTGCATGGTGGGCCCTAAGTCAGACCTGCAGCTGCTGCCTGCAGGTCATGCCAGCTGGCACAGCGGATGCTGCAGGAACAGGATTTCTTCAGATCAGCTTTTCAGCTGATTTTACACCGTATTTGTCATTATATATGCCAGAGAAATGAAACTCTTGGGGTCTTATATTACCCCCCTTTTAGTGCAATGCAGTTAAAAAAACCAGAAAGCTCATTTCTATATGATTCAAGTACAATTTATCAGGGACAAACTGCTACAGGCATCACAGTCTGTCCACTGGACCTGTTCTTCAGGAACTGGCTGTGTTTAAACTTCCTTCCCTGCCACCTGGCTCTAAAAGGGCTGCTCCCTCTCTCTGCGTCCCTGCATGAGTTACCGCTGAAAACCACACTTAATACACATCCTTGCACGCCAGCTTCTCACTGGTCGCATGGTGATGCTGCTGGCATTGAGTGCTTCGGCGAGAGATGGTACCACTTCACCACGTAGGGACCTTCCGGCAAGCCTCCCGTTCGTAAGGGGGCCACGACGTGATGGCAGGTCTGAGCTAGTCAAGCACAGCTGTGTCTCTGTACCACAACTGGCTTTTGGGCACGAAGGAGGGAGGCTGTTTGCTGTTTTTCTGACTCCTCTCCCTGTTCCTCTCAGTTGTGGAATGCAACTGCCCTGCAAAATAAAAGACATGCCAGAAACACTGGTTCATTTGCAGCGATGCACGTGCCGTCATGCAGTCTGGAGAAGCGGAGCTCGTACTTCAGAAATTAATGCACTGTTCTTTCTACCTTTGTCTAGTCTTGCATATCACAGTTACATATGAAACCGGGTGCAGTAATTACTGAGCTGTAGTTGCGGAGAGTTATTAACTTGCAGTACAAATTAAGACTGCTTGGCTGCTGGGTGGGCTTTGTCCTCACAAAGGGCCAGGACTCCATGGGTAACTGCAGAGGCCAGGCTGGGCAACCTGCGAGGCGAGCTTCTTCCCCAAAGAGCTTCGCCAAAACCAGGTCGCAAGTCAAGGCATTCTAGCTTCTCAAGCAAATTAGCTCCCTTTCAGTTTCTTTTGCTACTGATGCAGGTCAGGATGAAAAAAAAAAACCAAACCAAAAAATAAAAATTACTATTAGAAAAAAAAAGCACTCACAGCTTCTGGGGGTTACTGGGCTGCAGAGGAACCCCAGCAAGACCAAGTTTTACGAATCAGGTGAGCTGCAGCATCCAGCTATCACAGCTAAAACCTGCACTTCTGGAAGCACTGCAAGGCTGTCAAGGTTTGACTTGGGAGCAAAAATCTAATTGTAGAGATCATGTCACCAAGGGAGCATTTGCACTGACCTCAGTGACTCTGGATCAGGCTAGCTGGGACTGTTAGGGCACTTCTGCCTTTTGATAGCAGGAAACGGATTTGAAATCAAACCTGAAGCACTGGTCTGCATAATCCTGTAGACCAAAGTGATTTAAAGGCAATAAAACCACTGTTCTAAAACTTCAGTCAACTCTTTTCTAAAATTTTTCTCTTTCAGTAAGCAGGGCTTCCATACTGGGGCCAAAAATAGCTGGCCAGTTCTGATCTTGTTTTGCCATCAACACGGTAACGTCCCTCAGAGCCTGGAACACAGATTCAGTTTCACACCAGCAACTGGGCTAAGTAAGACTTTTTCCCATCGGAGAATACTAGCTGCATCAAACAATTGATGGAATAATTAGGGTATTACCAAAGTGCTGTCAAGTATGGACTTAAAGAACAACCCAAAACCAGACACAAAATTATTACTGCTAAATGAATCAAAAGATTAAAAAAAAAAATAATTAAAATAAAGATCCTAGGACTTGACATGAGCAGCACAATTGGGGAAACACCCCCAGCAGGTGGGTCTCCCACAGTCAATGTCTGACCTGGAAAGGAAATACAATACGATCACCAGCACTCACGCAACCTGGGTTTACAGTCGGGGGTGAGCTGCACTCCGTCTCCCCGGTCAGGTTATTCCTCTAGGAGGCACTATGTTAATTACAAAAATAAAAAAAATACAGCTGCATGACTGCATAGTGGTCATCTCTGAGCACTCCTCTAGGAGTTAGCTGAAACTGTTCACATAGGCACAGGGCAGGGTAGTGTCAGGGCAGACTGCAAAATCCTAGGAGCAGGACATGCACGGTCATATGGTCACAGAGGCTACTGGAGAGTTAACGTTGGTGACAGTCAGGTGCTGGTTGTTGTCAGTGGCGCACTTGGGGAAGTCATCTGTCTTACAGAGGATCTTGGAAATGATCTTGCGGAAGGTGTAGCGGAAGTCCCTGATCCTGTAGGCGTAGATGATGGGATTGATGACAGAGTTGGCATGGGAGAGGATGATGGCCATGTACATCACCCACTCAGGCTTGGATTTGGAGAACTCCTCGTGGAAGTGACTGATGCAGTTCAAGATATGCAGGGGCAGCCAACAGAAGGCAAAAAGTCCTACAATGATGGCCAGAGACTTGGCTGCGTGGACCTCCTTCTGCAGTGTGGTCCTGGAGTTGCCCATCAGTTCGATCTGACGCAACTGTTTGCAGGCGACCATGAATATCTTAATGTAGATTCCCAGCATGATAACGAGCGGAAGCAGCACACAGCCGAAGAAGTTGAAATACACCATGTAGCTCATCGTTACCACATTTTCAAAGAGGCATGAGATGAAGCAGCCACGATGCTCTGTCCCGGTGTCGGCCCCTGTCTCGTTGGTGGCGTTGGGACAACCGCTCATGGCTTTATTCCAGCCCATAAGTGGAGTCAGTCCAATTCCAAAGGACAGGAGCCACAGCACAGCGATGAGTCCTCTTGCCCGCTTGCCAGTCACCAGACTATTATACCTACAGCATCAAGAACAAAACCAAGATAGAGCCATTAAATAAATGAGCGCTCGTGACTTCCCTGAAGTTAAGGTCATCAGCATTTTGGCTAATGCCACAAAAGCGCCACCCACAACCACATGGGAACCTCACCTCTGTGATCACCAGAGGGGTGAAAAAATCTCACCCGTGCTCTACGCCTGCACCAAACGTGATTTGGGGAGGTGATTCACTTACTGTTCCTGAGAGGTGCCAAGCACCGCCCTTGCCCGCGAACATCCTTCAATAGGAGGTAAGGACTTGGAGTCTTAAAAAAGGTTTTATCATTGCATGAGCCTAAACCACCAACTACAAGGAGGGCAAGAACAGGGCGAGGGCTCACTCGGTAACCACCAACTTACTCTCTTGCTCTTAAGCATCCATTACTGGGCACGCCAGGGCACGTTGCTGGGCTACATGAACTTCTGGGCTGACTTATTACTGCTGAGACAATGCTGGCTCTCAATTCTACACTGTAATGGGTAGCTAAAGACTTAACCAGCATCACCACACACTTACAGCCTTTATACCACAGCCAACTTGCTTCAACTTGGGCTGCTCTTATGCCTGCAGCAATACTGGCTTTCACTGGGGATTGCAGCAGTCCCATAATGTGATGTCCCTTCCCATGCTACCTCATACACTAAGGTGGGAAGTACACGTGTGTGGAAACCAGGGATCCTCCCCATTTCCCAAACAGTGCAATTGCTGGTTTACACATGCCAGACTGCAGCCCACGCGAGCTTGTTGTGGCTGGATAACAAATACCCTGAAAGACTTTTCTGAGCCAGCATCTGAAAGCAACTGCTAACGATGGATTGCTTAGGACAGTTACAATTCGGGGTTTGTGTCTCCATTCAGAGCCTCGCATCCAGGCGTGGAGCTGGGAGCCAGGGACACTGGGCTCTTCTCCCCCCATTCGACGTCTCTGCTTCATGCATCCTCCATCAACAGTGCTGATGAGGGCAGCTTCGCTTAGCTCCCGGGGCTGGTGTCGGCCTCCACTGCCCATGCATGTGACGTGCCAATTCTGTAGGACACGCACCATCGGGACGTCCTGAAGCCACACACAGACTCGGGCCTGCGGCTGCTGAAGCCGTCAGTGGGGTTAAACCACACAGCCATGCATAGCTGCTGCTGTCCAACGATGCTTGTGCTCTGCTGACCCACCATAACTGGTTGTAAAGATCCACATTTTTAAGTAAGTGCCTTCCTTGGGCACCTGCTGCTCTCACGTATGTTACAAAGAAGCTCTGCGGTGGCCCAGGGACAAGCTGATGCAGTGCTGAGGGGTGCAGAGCCATGCGCTGCCCCACACCTTTCCTAACCCCATGGACTGCGCACCTTCACGGCCAAGAAAACAAAGGTTGTGGCTGATGCTCAGAGACACAAACGGGGCTGGAACCTAAAGCAGCAAAAGTCAAGCTGGTTTGGGTGCAGCCAGAACAGATGCCAACAGCAAAGCGTCAGTCAGATTGCTTTTTGGAGATAGGAACAACCAGCGACTGCCAGAAAGGCAACATGAGAAAGCCATTACTGTCCTCTCCACAGCCAGTGAGCATCTGCTGGCTGACACATGTCCCCCCCTTCCCACACCCCTCTCTCAGTGCTTGTTTACTCTGGCTTGGCTACCCTGCTCCTCCTTTCCTAAGAACGTTTGTTCCGATTTTCTTCCGGCCCGTGAGGCAGGGGAGGGTTTTATTCCCACAGAACCGCAGCTGTGCCTGTGAATCACAGTGCGGTCGCCTCCGTGCGAGCCGTGTCCCCCTCTCTTCCTGCAAGCTACAAAGGCAGGAGGGTAAGTGGGGGCTCTGCCAGCACAAACTGGGAGGCAAAGAGGGGCTGGGGGAGCCCTCGGCTCCTTCTGTGCGGCCGCTGAGAGCACGTCTCGCCTCGGGCATGGCCGGGGCTGGCCGGGAGGGTGCAGGAGCGGCAGCCACGTTTAGGTGATGCTGAACTGTGAACACACTCCACGGGGTAGATGTCTAAAGGGCAGGTCCAGCCACTGAGGGGTTTCTCCTGAGCTTTTCTCTCGTTATTATTAAGTCTTGCTGCTTCAGAAGATGAGGAATTATCAGACAGGGCATCACTAAGGCCAAGCCCATTGCTTTCAAAACCCTGTGTTAAGTGCCTGTTTTCGGGAGACAGAGCTGATCTGGGGTTGTGGGGTCTGAAAACTTTAAGATTTGATTCGGAGCGAGTTCCCAGAAATCCGATCTCTTGGCAAAGTCTGAGTCTCGAGCTACGACGTTAGCCAAGCTTAGTCAGTGCTGCAGGAGCGCCAAGAGCTGCTGCTGACCTACAGCTCTGCACGTGGGAAGAAAAAAACCGTGGCTCCTTGGCTTGTGCTGTTCATGCTTAGTTGATCACTTCAGTTGCTTCTCTGCTGGCTCAGTCACGTCACATCCCAAAAACTATTGTAGTGAGACTGGAAAATGCAAAAGGGACCATTGTTCAAACAGAGAAACTGAAGGCGCCAAGAGTTTTGTGTGTCTGAAGCAGGCTGTGCACAGGAACACAAGGAAAAGCTGCTGCGGCTCAGCGTGCCGTGCTGAGAACGGTGTCTGCTGCATCACTCCAGGCTGGTGACATTCGGTGCTGCCTCTTGCTGAAAACATATGACCCCAAATAAGGCTTCTTCCATCTGCTCTTCTCCTGAACTCTTCTGCAAAAATAAGGCTCGGCTTGAAGGTTTAGAAAACCAGTTAAGCAGTCACTTCATTTTCCGGTGGCTGTAACAGTGGCATGTTTATTTCAGTGTTGCTTGCTCTTCCCAGTGCACGCTGCAGAGCTGCAGCCACGATCACATTTACGCGGGGGCCCTTTCTGTGAGAAGGAGCAGATGGAAAAATGTGCTGAGCTCTGGGTCTGCAAGAGCCAGAGCTGAGCAACGGAGAGGGCGGCAGGCCTGTCGGTGCAGGGAAGAGGTGGTGCTCATTGAAGTGGAGATATCCACAGCGAACAACGCACTCCTTAGATTAGCTCTTTATTTTCGCAGGGATGCATTGCAAATTCCTCCCAACATTTCTCCATTCAGTGGGTTGATCCCAGGTAACGACGATGGTCGCTGCTGTGACTACAGAGAAGGGTCACAGCTGGTTGCTGAGCTACCAGCCAGAAGAGGCCAAGGTGGAATTGGGGATAGTTCGATGCTCTCAAATTGTTTGCCAATTACCTTGTTATTACCTTAACACATTTATTTGGTGGGACACTGCCTTAAGTTAACGGAAGTTAAGCATGTGCTTAAAAATAAAGAAGTGCATGACTATTACCAGATCAAGGCGGGAAGAGTCTCATTAGCGAGCCGCTGCAGACAACTGCAACCCCCGTCATAAACCACCGTCAAGAAAAGCAGGCATTGGCCGTGAGACAATGGAGACTCAGCTTTTTTCCTAAGCTCTATAAAACATGATCAGACAGTGAGGAACCAACAGATTTTCACAGCTCTGAACGCTCCAGCAAACGCCTCCTTCAGTCTCTTTTAGGCTTAATATTATTAGGCAAA
The DNA here is from genome assembly GCA_013389945.1 of Fregata magnificens. NCBI lineage: Eukaryota > Metazoa > Chordata > Aves > Suliformes > Fregatidae > Fregata > Fregata magnificens. Next base: position 50,300 of record WAAD01027587.1, on the reverse strand, counting down.
AAACTATTAAAGTAAGTTTACTCACCTCAGTCTGCTCAATTAATGTATAACAAATATTGAATCTTCTCTATGTTTCTGCCCAGAGGCATCAAATGTTGCTTTAATGTAAATAACAGCTGAATATTTTTAACTGATTTGTTGAGATTAAATAACCTGGCAACGCATTAGTTCCTTTTAGACCGCCAGGCAAAGTGTCTTTACTGGCGTAATCATCATCAAGCAGCTAATAATGTCAGCTCCCACCCAGTGCCCCCGCAGTGGTCATGCTGCAGAAGCCCCGATGCCATCCCCACTGTGCTGCCATCATCAAGGGATCCAGGTTTCTATTCTCTGACATACATAACTATATGTTTGCCACCAGTGTCACAGTCACACAGCCCAGGTTGCAGTAGGTCAAATACTTTAGGGAAAGTTCAGCTGCTTTTACAACACGGCTCTGACCCACCAGTGTTACTGTGTACAAGTGCCAGGCTGCTGGCTCTGTACCTGCTGTGCTGTCACCAAAGCAGGCCAGCGGCAGAGGCTTCAGCCAGGGCACCACACAGCTCTGCCCAGCCACCGTGCCGTGGAGTGAGCAACCGTTGTGCCGCTGAGGCTGGAGGAGATGCGCCCTGAGCTGGCCCATGGACTGGAGATGGCGTCCTTCACCCAGCGCACATCGCTGTCACTTGTGGCCCCTCCACTTCAATGATGGCTCAGCAAGGTCCACGGCTTTTCTGGAAGAGCATCACGGCAACCACCAAAGCAACAGAGTTGTACATTAGCACAGGGTGCTGGAAACCTCTCTGCACTCTCCAGGCACTGTGCCTCTGGTTGGTAGGATGGTCAGGGTGGTTTTTTTCCAACAGCTCTCATTGCATTTCTACTGCTATTTACTAGAGCTGGATACCAGCCAAGACTCCAAAGCAGGCATTGCTAAGCACAGCTGGAGCGGAGCAGGATGCGCTGCCAACCTGCAGCCAGCCCAGCCTCTCCCGTGCAGGAGTTTGGCTCCGGACTGGCAGGAACTGAGTCATGTCCTGCACGTACCTGGCATCTCCCCACCAACCCCTGCAGTGACCCCGCAGAGACCACCCAAGCAGAGGCACTGCTGCCCCTGAGCTCCCGTCTAACGAGGAGCGTACAGCAGCAGCCAAGGCGTAATTCAGCATTTGGGGCGATTAGACGGGGCAGAAACCAGCAACAGCCTGGAGGAAACAGTCTGGAAGGGGACTGTCATTCCCACATTGTTTATCTTAGAGAGCAGGAATGGGAGAGAATCCCCCGCCGCCCCAAGCAGCCCAGAAGGATGAACAGGTCAAAATGTTGTGGTGCCACACACCCACTCTCCTGGTGCTTGGTGGAGTCTGACGATGGCCCTGACCGTGATGCTGGCCTGGGCCCTGGCTGATAAGTTACTGAGTAAATAAACCTGAGGTCAGCAAAGAGCAGAGCCAATAGCAAATAGTTTGTTTTACTGAACATCTGAGACGTGTTGCTGAACAAAAGGGTGATCCACCAGCTGCGTCAGCATTTGCCACCATGTGCTCATCAGCGCTGTGGTGCAGGGTCCGCCGCAGCCCTTGCCCTGCCCAGGGGCAGGCAGGCGGGAGGTGACCCCTCGGACTGTCACCTGCAGAGTGGTACAACCCCCTTACATTTGTTCACCATGGCAGCCCTGTTCCCAAAGTCCTTCCCTACCTCCCTGCTGCTGGGCCACTGTTGGAGACACAAAAATGAGCTCCACCATCTCTGCCATGGTCTGGCAAATACACTGTGGGTCCTGGCTCTTCAGATGTCTGCGATAAGATGTCCACCTGCCCCGGCATCAGCGCTGTCCCCCCCCGGGTGCCTGAGTAAAATCCCCGAGGCTGGTTGAGATGTAGCTTCTAGCAACACAAAGATGTTAGGAGAAATCCAGCCCCCCTCGGTCAGGCTTCGTCTCGCCAGCAGCCCTCAAAAGGCTGCAGGGCTGCTAGGCTGTGCTTGTGAAAGCTGCACACAGACGCTGGGTGTTTAAATGCTTCTCTTGTGGATGCAACACAATGCTGAAGTTGCAGCATTAACTTTTCCATCGGGAAAATTTTCTCTCGTGACGGAGCCTCCCAGGCTTGCTTAGTCCAAGCATTTGAACAGGGACACCTCTGCCTTCTGCACCCTTAACTGCGAAGAGCCAGGAGGGTCCCAACCCTTGTCCTGGCATCTCTGGAGTCTCTGGGATGGTGTAGGGGAGCGCTTTGAATCAAGCGAGGTGTATCTCTAAACCTGCACACATTGTGTGGTCAACCTCACTCTATACCGACCCTACACAGACGCGTGTCCATCAGCAGAGCTGCAGTTCAGCAGCAGCGACACCAGAGTCCCTGCGCCCCAGCCCGATGGGAGGGCGCTGCGCTGCCCTGCTCAAGGAGTTGGGGCCGGTTCTCCCACTGCCAAGCCCCAGCGCAAGATCAGCCTTCGATGAGCAATTTCAGTGCTTAAACTCCAAATTCACAGGTATCTTGTGCTGAGGCCACGTTCGATGGGATCAGTGGGGAGACACAGGCGTGATGGCTGTGCAAGGGATGCAGCAGCCAGCCTGGGTCCTCTCTGTGCTCCCGGTGCTCCTCGCTGCTCTCCCTGCTTCCCTCCCTGTTCTGCTCCATGCCTAGGCTGCCAGATGCAGAGAGGTGAGCAGATGGAGAGTTTGCAGAACTCAGACTATGCAGGTGCTCCGATACAAACAAGCAGTGATAATTTATATGTTTCTATTTTAAGTGTGAAGGAAAATACACAGACATGTCCATTCACAAGGGGAGAGAGCAATTTGGCTGCCAAGCATTGTATCCTTGTCATCTACTTGCAGCTGTACTTTGCATCTTCCTCTTTTTTTTTTTTTTTTTGGAGCTGTAGCAGCGTGAAATAAGCACCATTGCTGCTGTTCTGTTTGCTCCATGCACAGCCATGGAATGAAGATAACATGCCTGCTGAAATATCCTGGCAGGACATTTTGAAGGAATCATAAATTGCACTGGGGGGGGTGGGGGAGAAAAAAGAAAAAGCTGTGCTTTTTAACCAGGAAGGAGTTGGCGGCAAGAGTGAGAAATCTGATTAACAGTTACGGTATCAGCCAAGGAAGTGGGACATCTGCATCTGTCCATGTCCAGTTGTAGACAAATCACTTCCTCCCACATCTGTCCCTATTGTGCACAGGAGACCGCAGCAGCATCCCCTGCTCGCACTCCCGGCCTTCCGCTGGATGGGTTACTGCAAACATGCCAGCGCCCACGGCTCAGGTGAGCACACAGGAGTTATTTGGAGGGGCAGGAGGCATCGCTCAGCACCATCCATTTCTGGCTGTCGGCAGCAACGCTCCCACTTTCATGGGAAACCTGAGCGCCTGCAGGAGCTCAGCCCCTGCACACCCACTCTCCAGGGAATGGAGACAGCCCTGAACGTGCCATAAGATGCTGGCTCATGGCCATCCTTAACCTGTCAGGAAAAGCTGAATGGGAAGACACGAGCGCTCCCAGGGCAAGAGCCCTCCCCAGCTCCCGGTGCGAAGAGCACGCACCCAGGGGGCAGCACCCCCACGAGCACCCCACCCACCGGCGAGCACGCCAGGCTGCGCAGGCAGCCCCGCAGTTGTGCAAATCTGGGTAGCGACATGTAAATGAGAACACCCGGCCCTTGCAACACACAGCCCGGCTGCAGGCTGCTGCTCAAGCCTTGTCTTCAAAAGGGAGGCCGGTATGTGGGTGCTGCTCTGAGCTTTGAGCCGGGGTGCTGGGGGAACCCAGCCTTGCCTTGGCTCCCACCCTCACAGAGTGAGGACGAACAATCAGCTGCTGGCCTCCGTGTGCTGTTAGGTTTCCACTCCCGCTTGAGACAGCTAACCAGCAAGGTCACAGGCTGCAACACTTCATTTTTAGATTTGGATGATCACTAAAAGGCATTTAAAGACTGGAAGGCTTTAACTTACTTCAGGGCTTGCTTTGCTCATGTTATATGGCATTTTCGGCCTTAGTCTGAAATAAAAGCTAGATGCTTTTGAACTAATAAGAGACGAAGACAAGCCCGGTGTGTGATCGGAGGCTGTCAGGGGCTGGGGCGGCTCCAGACGTGCCCTACGGCGTGTTTGCTCGCGGGGAAGCAGTTCCACCTGGGAAGGGAGTCACAGCAATGTGAGGCAGAGAAAGGCACAAAGAGCAGCACGGAGACCAGGATGAAGCAGTCCTGGCTGAAGATGAGCCCTCGGGTGGACACTGGCCATCTGCTGCTCCCAGAGGAAAGCAGGGATGGGGATGTCTGCCAGTCAGAAGCAAACCTGTTTGCAGCCCCAGGGTAACTGCGCCCCAGTTATGAAGACTCTAAATTACTCTTCCCAGGACAAAAAATGGACAAACTCCACTTGGTGCTTCACACGCAGCCCTGGCGATGCCTCCTGGGATGAGCCGGGGGTACGGAGGGGAGCGTTCCCTACGCCTGGGGACCCGTGTGTGCCGGCATGCCCCAGCCTACCCCGTACAGGCTACAGCCACGCCAGGTCCTGCAGCCTGCGAGCTTGGAATATCGAGCGCCTACAGGTTTAAAACCCTCTCAGCAAGATATGCATACCCACGTGCTTATCCCTCCTGTGAACTCCTCCTTCCCCGGGGTGGAGGCAGAGCAGCTGGGAGAGCAAAGGTTGCCCTCTACAGCCCCCAGCTTCCGCCTCACCCCAGTTTATCCCCGCGCACCCCTCCACGGGCTGCGACCTCAGCCCAGCCACTGCCAGCTGAGGGCAGGGGGATGGCTGAAGGGCATCGGGTTTGCAGGACCAGCAACGTGGGAAGGAGAAATGCAGGACAGTACAATTTTGGCCCAAAGCACCCTGCAAACAGCACACCTTTGGGTAACCTGGAGGATTAAGAAGCAAATAAGACGGAAAACTGCAGCTCAGGCTGCTCTGCGGTGGGAGGGGGCTGCAGAGCTGTGCACTTGTTGAACACCCACAGCACCTGAGATGTGGATGCGTGAATATTTTTCTCCCAGGCACACTTTCACAGCAGCCCGCAGCCAGGCAGGAATTTGCATTTGCTACCCTGGTTTCTGCCCATAGAACCGGGTCCCAGCCAGCTCTCGCCCCTGACGGGGTGAGAAAAGGTGACTGAAAACTGAACTAAGACACATGGGGTGCGAGTGGGGTGTGGGGCAAGCTGTGGGCTCCCTGTCCACACCGGGCAACCCCAGGCTCCTGTGAACGTGCCTGATGCCAGGGGACTGCGCAGAGCCCCCGGGGCACAGGAAGGAAATGAGCTCAGCGCTCCGCACACCAGCTCTCACACTTCAACAACCGACGACATCAAAACTTAAGGAGCCGCCTCAAGACGCCCATGTGCAGGCAGAAGTGTGCAATACCTGCCCACCCGGTATGTTCCATAGGGTGTTTCTGAGTCCCAGAGCACAAAACCCTGCTTCTCCCTGCCGGAGACCGCAGGGCGGAGAGGAACCTTACAAGCCCGCAGCCCTCCCGAGCTCTTCCTCCGGCACCACCCTCCCTCCAGGGCTCTGAAGCCCCACGTTATCTGCCTGAGGGTGCCTGGGGCTGAGAATTTTTGTCATTCCAAACCTCCCAGAGCCGTAAGACCTCAGCTGTGCAGCACCAGGGCAGCTGAGTTAAAGGCAGCTGGTAGAGGTGAGATAGGAAGTATGATTCACAGCGAGCTGCTTGGTTGTGATCCTGTATGTAGAGCAGTGGTGTGACCACTACCCCTCCCACACACCCAGTGCCCTGCTCACTCAGATAACGGATAAGGGTGGGGAGATGGCAGATGTCTGTTGGATCACCCTCTCTGTAATGAAACGGGTGCTAAAGCCCTTCCCAAAGGCCCCAGACTGCTGGCCTCTCCATCCACCAGCCCCAGCAAGTTGCTACTCATCTGCTTTCCTTGCAGAGCCCTGGCCGACCATCCCAAGGGCTGTTGGTCAGCACCGAGCCCAGCACCACCCACCCACCCGCGCCCCGTCCCAGCGCGCTCCGGCAGCTCGAGGAGCCAGTCCTGTCCTCGCCTCTCTGCCCAGGCACAGCTGGGTTCGAGCCAGCTGGCGACACAGCATCCAGCCCCCGCGCGCCAGCTATGCAGACCAGCATGACGGGCAGGTCTCGTGGAAGAGACCGACAGGTCTGAGCACAGGGGAGGGAGGATGTGGCCAACAGCCCCTGCCGCAGCACCGCGCTCCCAGGGAGCCTGGCGCTGGGGTTCGGGAGGGAGGGAGGAGGTGAGCGCCGGGGTGCGGGGTGATGGGTGCTGATGCACGGTGCATCGTGAAGGAGATACAGGCAGAGGCCCAGCCACGGTGGCACTAGCCTGCCTGCACAGCTGGTCCTGCAGGGACTGTGTGTGTTCTGTCCCTCGTCCCCAGCAGGCCCAGCAGCTCTGATCACGGTGCTCGGTGATGACCTGCTTTCCCACCACGCCAGTGCCCACACGGCACCGAAGGGTGAGTGTAAGGGCACGGACACACACCCACTGATGTACTTGCAGGTTATTTGTGGCTCATGCCCAGGCCTGATGTCATCCATAGGATTAGGAGATAACCCGCTCTTTGGCACGTACAAAGTCCCTGAGCCCGTCGTCGGACTTTGCAAAGCTGCGAGAGCCAGTGGGGAGGGGAGAGGACGGGCACATCTGTAGGCACAGCTGGTGTCACTGACTGCTGGCATCCTGCGGACCAAAGCTGTCTATAACACAACAACAGGAGCCCCAAAACCCCCCAGTAGTGACTGCCCGGCGCAGCGAAGGGCCAGGGCAGAATGCTCCTAAAAGACTCAGTTTTGTGGCCTGTGCTCATTGCTATGACAAACAGCAAATTCACAAGAAAAAAAAGCCTGATAATTAACAAAGCAAAAACCTTTAACTGCAAAATAAAACAGTTTGCTGTCAAAACATTTTGGTTTAAGGTATTTTTTGCACAGAGGTCAAAAGGTCTGGAGTAAAATTCTGCCAGATTTCAAAAGCTGCTTTTTTTCATCTAAAAATTAACCTGTATTTTTTATAGATTGAGCTGGCCCAAACTGAAAAAAGCTCCCAAACCCAAAGCTCTGGGTTCTGACCCAGCCCAGAGATCGGTGCCCTCAGCTGACAGCCTGGCCATGAGGCTTTCAGCTGCCGCTCCCCGACAGCCCTGCTACCCCGCAGCTTCTGTGGGACCTGCGTTGGGGCAGAGGTCTCAAAGACAATTCATTCCCTTCCTGTCAGGATTTTTACTTTTTGGGAGGGAAGTGACCCCCGAGGTGGGGGAAAAATATAAAAATTTGGGACACGCATTTTAAGGAAACCAAGCTGCTCACAACTAAAAATAGCTGCGATTTCCCCTCTCTTGTTTATGGCCATGAGGGCACATGTGATTATTCCTGATTTTTTTATTGCGCTTCTGCATGCGAAGCCTGGAGTGAGCGGCAGCACCAAACCCCCCACGTTCTGCCTGAGTTGAGCTCAACTGACACGAACTTCCTTAGAGATGTGACAGCTCCATTGCTCAAGCGAGCACGCCAGCCCTCCTGCACGCAGCACATTTGCCAGGTTTGTGGCACGTTAAGTTTATTAATTGATGGTGACCTTGGCCAGGCACAGCCATCTGATGGATGGGGGAGGCAGAGCATCCACTGATCTGGAATAATGACGCCTCCCGTGCTGCTCGGGTGTCAGGATCGGGCACTGCGCGTGAGCCACACATGAACAGCAGAACACGGCTGGGAGTTCAGATGAAGGGCAATGCAAGGATTTCTCTTCAGAAAGGAAATGAAGCAAGGGCAGAAGAAGGAAGAGCAGCTGCAATTCTGTGTTGCTGATGGCACACAGAAAATGGCAGGTGAAGACCAAGGCTCTGAAGAGGATTTTCTCTCCTCCCCACTGGCTCCAGCCCTCCCACCTGCCGTAAATACCCACCAGTTTGCTTTGCTGAGGAACAAGCTTGGAGTTGAGAGGAATCCAGGAATAATTCTTTGCTGGAGAACAGGGAACCCCCTCCTCTGCAGCAGCAGGGCACAGGGCGGGCAGCTGTAAAGCATCAGCCAGCCCACCTCATGAAAGGACACCGCACAGCTAGAAGGATCAGATAAGAGCAACAACAATCCAAAGGAATTTGTCCCCATGAGGAGAGCAGAAACAACCCGGGCTGTTGCCTTCATCATGTCAAAGATAAGAGGGGCAGCAGCTCCCGTGGGAGACCGGCAGCACCAGAAGCAGAGCAGCGCAACACCATTGACAGCTCTTGATCCAAGCATGGATGCTCTGGCTGCAGGGGGGCAGCGAGGGCTCAGCAAGGTGCAGAAGGGGAGAGGGCATGGTCATGGATATCCTGTTCTAGTCCCTGGCAAAGCTGCTCGGGAACATCAGTCTTGCACTTCTGCTAGGGCTAAAACTGAAGATGGGAGAGAACTAAATCCAGGGAGGAAGAACAAGCAGCAGATCAGCTCAAATTGCAGGGAGCTGGGGTTAATTTTCCCTCCGCAGGTCTCGGCTGGGGTGTTTGCCAGGTAGGCAGCAGCAGTACAACATTCACTGTCCTGCAGGAGATTACCAGGCGGACAAAGGCACACATAGCATGATGTTGTACAGCGTTTCATTCTCCTTTTGCTCTCTAAATACAGATACCCTTCTCCCTCTCTAGTTCCTGACACATTTGTCCCAGGCTTCTAGCCGTACCTACAATTATTAGCCACGCCAAAGGATTTTGGTTAATGCAAATAAAAGGGAAAGATTTTATTCCACCTACAAATCTTCTTTGGCTTGCAGCTATGGGACTGTGGGGTGAAAGCCAGCGCCGAAGAAAGCCAGAGAGCAAAAGCCTAGCACCACTCTTGTGCCAAACACTCTACAGGATGGATTTACTGCTGCTCAAAGATGCTCAATTGCCTGGCTTTGATATTCTGCTTGGAGGAAGCGCTGTGGGGGAGTGAGCTTTTGGGTGGGGGGTCAGGTTGGCAGACGAGAGCAGGGATGGTGCCGTGTACCTGGGGCGGCACAGGGACGGGCAATCGCGGGCAGCAGCACTGCCTGGTCGGAAGCGCTGGGGTGCAGGAGGGGTGCGGGAAGCGAGGTAGGGTCCGAACACATCTGAAGACAAGAAGCTGTGTCCTGGTGCGCCGGCCAGGGGAGAAGGGACCCGGGAAAGGGCTCAGAGCTGCAGCTGCACGGGCTGGGCAGCGCGGGTGGGGGCTCCTCCACAAACAGTAAATTTGTCAAAAGCAAACAAACAAAATAAAGAGTTTCAAGGGACAGAAAGAATTCATGGCTTCAGGTCAAATTCAGCAAATATTTTTAGCCAGAAGAGGGAGGGTTCTAAAACACCATTTTTAAATGTTGTAAGATTTTTTGTTCTGCAGTTGTCTAGACGGGAATTTGTTAGTTCCTTTCCAGCGAGGATGCCTCCATTTCAAAAAGCAGCACAGCAACATCGGAAGGGTTAAGCAACTCAAGCAAAAATCTGCCAGGTTGGTCAGGATCACTTTGTTTCACTGAAACCTCCAAATATTGCTGTTTCAGTTTGACTGAAACAATTTTCTTCTTCCCCATGGGATTTTTTGGTTCAGCCACAGAACTGAAAAATCCATTATTAGCCTGGCTGTAATGCAAACTTCTCCCGCGCGCCCCCATCCTGCAGGCCTGCCCAGCCTCTCAGCGTGCTTAAATAGCCCTGAAATGGTGTTAAATAATATGGCACACTCAGTTCTCAGTGTCCCTGCAGAGGTTTCCACAGGGAGCTGGTGGATGCGACAGGGACACTCGTCTGCTCTGCAACAATGGCGTCATTTATTGTAATTGCTAGACAGGGCTGGGTACAAATCATTTTCTTAAACGTTTAATACTTCATGGCCTGTTATCAGCCTCTGCACTGTGCTCCAGAACAAGTGTTTTAGTGAGAAAGAAACTTTTCCTAAGGTTGCCATTCCTACAAATTAATGACCGGCTTTCCCTTTCCACAGCGCAAACCTCCTTCCAGAACTGGTGCGTGCATCTACCTAGAGCGGGTGGCTGGACAAGTTCCTCGCCCCTCGCCGCCAGCAGCACTGTGGAGCATCTTGGGAATAACGATGCTGACGAGGCAGCTCTAACTAAGCCTTGGTTGGAAACCCCTAGTGCAGTAGAGAAGTGTTTTGCCAGCGTAGTTTTATAACCTCCTCTATCCTCTTTTGATGTTGGCTGTACAAATACCAACAGCCTTTCAGTACCAGTCCCTAAATCTCCCGTTGCCAAAGCAATAACCTGTCCATTGCCCTGCACTCCTAGCAGTGAGAAACCCCCGGCCTTTTACAGGGGTTTTACTCACTGGTCACCTCTAAGAGCAACGAAATGGGCCTCAATGCCAAGACCAAGCTTAATCCAAACTTCACACTTCAGACCAGCCTCGGATGCGACTCCTTGATCTCCGTTTATAGCTGAAGGGGTTGTATGTGTCCAGCTAGGAAGCGCTCATGGGAATAAAGATATTTGTGCAAATGGAATAAAAGATTTGGCCTAAGATGGGGTGAAAAAGCAATGTTGGGAAAGGATCCCAAAGCAAGGCAAAGCTGCCCTGGGATTTCATCCCACACAGGGGTATAGACTGACCTAACGGAGAGTCGAGCAAACCTGCTAGAGACCAGGATTGTGAAAAAAAGACAGTGGAGGAAACAAATACTCGCTATTTTGTCAGTTGGCAAAACCACTTCCCTTCTGCAAACATTGAAACGATCCCCTCAGAGCGCTTCTGATCTGCTACTCTCGTCTCGGATTCCAGCAGCGTAGAAACCGATCTCACAAGATTCGGCTTCCTCAGCCACGCACTTTGCAGTGCACTTGTGGTACAAAGGCAAACAGTTATAATTAACAGCCCGTGCTTGAACAGCTTGCTTGCAGTGGGTGGTGTGAGTAAACTGAAACCTAAAAAATCCGACCTGCTTCCGTAGCCGCCGCTGTGCTGCTAGCCCCCGTCCCAAAAAAGCCCCAAACAAACGAATGCAAAAGGCACCAAATCATTATCTGGAGCCAACGTGCGCCTCCGAGTCCAGCCGGGTGGCTGGAAGGTAAGCAGCCAGTGTCAGAGATGCTGGCAGCAACCTGAACTGCTCTTCCCCGCTCCCTCTTGTACAGACTAGGGCCGCAGCTCGGCTCTCACTTACTCTACATCCCGTGGAATTTCCATGCTCCGTGCTCCGATGACACACGCAGCCACTCAGCACGCATGCATTTCCACTAGCAGTTTTTACCATCTGCCTGGTGACTAATTAATATTTGCCCAATGTATAGGGGTTCTCTGATGCAAGGTGCCAGAACAGGGTGAAGGTTTTTGGTTTGTGGGTTGTTTTTTTTTTTAAAGTCATTTTCGGGCGAATTCATCGCTTGTGCGAGGAAGATATGAGAGACAAGCAGAATCTAGGAAAGCTGCAGCTTACACAGTTCAGCTGAGGTCCTTGTGCCACATCTGCCCTGCTTCCCCACAGCCTCCACTTCTGACCAGTCCCAGACGCCCCAGCGGGGCTCTTGTCGATGCCTTATTCTCAGGGAGGGACAACAGAGACATGAAGGAGACCAGACTGACGACTCAGGTCATTTGTAATGCAAAGCTGGGTTTCGGTGCACTTAAGCTTAAGGAAGCTGCTGCACCAACTAACTCACTGGTGAAGTGCCTGTGAAATACATTCAATACATTTTTCCCCAGTAATTTGCAATATCCCATGAATTAGAAGGAAACCAATTTATGTCTTTGGTACTGCCCTTGGATGATAGTTTAAACTGTAAAATTCTGAAAACTGAGGTATGAATCCTTTCTCCTTCCCTCCTCTTCTCCTTTCACAGTGTGTGCAGAGAGCTGACACCTTCTGACATTTGCTGATCTAAACACTCACGGTAAGCACTCAGAAGGAAAAGGTACGTACACACGCACAGAAACATGGTTTCAGTGTTTGTAGATGCAACAAATTGCACTTTCAGTCCATTCCTTATATCCCTCTAAAAACTGGAAGACAGCCTAGTTAGACTCTAGTCCTAGCCGAAAATGTGAAGTATGTACAAAGTCATATTAAGATCTATTTAAGACGACTTTCAGCCTCTCTGAAAGTATCGAGTCCTGAGCTCAGGAAGAGAGAAGCGCTCTTACAGAACAGCCTGCAAAACTACTTCTCCAGTAGGCTGGGATGTAGGAGAAAGAGTGGTTGATCCTATAGTAATTAAACTACCTAGAAGATGCCCAGACACCACAGTAATGGGGGCTGTATAAATACCTACATAGATTAGCTACAGCTATCCCAAGCACAGTACTACACCGCTGCATAGGCCCCCCAAGGAGCCACTGACCCTTCCAAGACAAACATCCTCAAGAAACTGAGCTCCAAGGTATATTTTTGAAGTCAGGGGCAGGGTACTGAAAACCTGACCCCGGTCCTGCAGCAAGTGCAAAATCTCGGTTATTTGCATCATCACCTGCGAGCAGCAAACCTCTTAGGGCAACGCTAGAGGCTGGAAGTTCCTGCACGCTCAGACAAGGAAGGTCGCAGTCTGGGCCGTCAGGGAACGTGGCTGCCTGCGTCCCCTCCAGGCTCTTACCTCAGTGGGATCTTAATAGCCAGGTACCTGTCGATGGCCACCGCCAGCAAGCTGAAAATGGAGCTTTGGGTCAGCACCAGCACGAAGCAGGCGAAGAAGAGGCAGCTGTGAAAATCCACGTGGAACCCGATGCTGATGGTGATGGCGAAAGGGATGGCTAACAAACCCACGGCGATATCGGCCACTGCCAGGGACACCAGGAAATAGTTGGTTGCGTTCTTCAAGGTGCTGTTGATGGCCACGGCCCAGCAGACCAGGACGTTGCCAGCGATAGACAGCGCGGCGATGATCAGTTCCAGCACGATATAGGTGGTTTTCATAGTGTCCATGGCGAGAGCCCGGGGCGAGGAGCTAGACCTGTTCACGAGAAAAAGGTACTTTCCGCCGGGCGCCCGTCCGCAGGTACCAACAGGCCACGGGGCAGCGCTTCCCGGAGAGAAACACCCATGGCCGGGCTCACCGCCGCCTCCCGCCCGGCCGCCGGGGCGTGGGGGGCCGGAGGGCGAGCCCCG
>WAAD01027587.1:23154-36782 GCA_013389945.1 Fregata magnificens | reverse complement strand
GCGCCGTGGCCCAGGCGCCGGGCTGGGTGCTCGCCACGCGTGTTTTCGGGGCGCTGGGCTGCAGCCCGCCGAGGGCCGCTTTGCCAAACGACGAGTCTCAGCCCGCGCTTCTCCCCCGAGGCGACCGGGGCGCAGCCGTCGCTCCAGCCTGTTGGGACACCGCCGGCGGCGTTGCCGCGTGCAGAAAAACCCCCACGAGCAAAAAAGATTTCACAAAAATCATGACAGCGCTCAGTCTGTGGACGGTTATCACGCAACGTGACATTTCCTGACGTAAGAAAACGGCAACGTGCCGTGGATTAGCAAACGCTGTTACTCACAGGGCTACAGCAGTTGAGTTTAGGTCCGAGGAGCTTGGAAAAAACTAAAACCTGATGCAGTCACCAAAGAAAGGGGTTGCCTGCACCGATGGATCTTAAAACCAGCAGAGAATATGAAGATAAATATGATTTAATAACTACTTATCTTTTCATCACAGCTTTCATGCTTTATATTGTGTTCACCACCAAAACACAACCAGATCAGAGGTTGAACTTCACACCAGTTCTGTAGCATCCAGCAGTACTAAATAATCCGGGACAGAAACTAGAAAAAAAAATTCCGAACAATCAAGTAAAATAAACCTTCCTGTAGCAAACAGAAAGCAAAAGAAACTGCCATTGTTTTTTTTTAAACAAAGTTGGAAATGAAATCCTGTGGAAGGGAAAGCTTGCTGGGGATCCAAAGTTTAAGCGGAGCAAAAACACACGGGACAAACAGGATCAAAATGATTTCTATGGACATGGCGTAAATGGAACCGCTCTCATTGACTAGAAATGCCTTGGATCAGACAGGTATGAGGGGGAACTCCTGACTTGCGGGGAATGAAGCCGTTTTTCTCAAGATGGACATCCCAGGAGCAGAATGCTTCGGGATGACCAGGATGCTACAGGACAGCCATGTCTGTGGTATATTTAATCCGATGGGGACGTACAGCAAAGTTCCCTTTGCTCCTTTTAGACAACAGGATCTGCGTTTGGGGAGTCTCACTGCCCCTTGCCCTCCCACCTAACACCTTTGCGCTTCGTATCCTCCAAGCTCTTTGCCGGCACAAAGCAAGGACCGACTCTCACGGCGGCACTAACTGGCAAGCACATAACTCCTGTGACTCAAACTTCGGTGTCCGCCTGGGACTGCACTGAAAGGAACGACAGGGTTTTGAGGAAAACTCAAGGCTGCTGCTACGCAGCCTCCCCATGTCAGGCTGCTCCATCTCTCAACGCCCGGCTGGATCCTGAACTTGCCTACACTGGTTTGGTTTATTTATTATTTTGGGATGAGTGTAGCTTCCCTCGTGCAGAGCCTGTTATAATCATGTAAACGATGGTAAACTATCATGGAAAAGCACTTTTTCCCCCAAAGCAATGGATTTACATCGAGGTTTTTACACGCATTGCTTTCCGACTTCTAAAACATGTGCCAACAGAAGCCTTCTGCTGCTTTATAGCACTTCAGTGAAACGAGAATTAACTTTTTGCAGTGGATACTTTTTATTAGAAAAGGATCTGCTTTTGTGATCATGGAAGTACTTTTTACAGGCTGAGCCAAGGGAAATTGTGGTTTATCAAGTCAGACATGGACAGAGAAACCATTATTTCAGATTCTGATGAATAGGTTGTTCTGGGCAAGGTCTCTCTGTGAGACAGGTAGTAAGGCACTGTGAACAGTATGGATTTTGCATTACACAGAGATTCATGGCTCTCCAAAGCAGCAAAGCCTTTGCCGAGGTCCAGTGGTTTATTCTGGCGTTAACTGATGCAACTGAACTTATTCCGAATACAACTTAGCTGCAAGTAGAACCAAGGACAAGCATGCTCAGCTCTGTTGTACCGAACGTTGTTAAATCCTGCTGGCAGCAGGAGTAGGATGAGCCCATTCCCAGCCAGAGATACCGACCCTGCCCTCCAGCTGCATTCTTCGAGCCCTGTTTTAAAATATATGGCACTGTACACCCTACCATTAAATACCAACCGAATGGGCTGGCCTTGTAAAGTAATCATCTGAGCAGGCATTGTGAAACTCTGCAGTTCTTGGGGCTCCGAGGATGATGAATCCGTAGGTGATAATGTGCATATTTACCAGACTCTGTAAAGGAGCAAGGAAGTCACACGATTAGCAAGGTAAATATAGCCCAAAGCTTGCAGCTTGTGGAATCCATTCAAGAGCCAGAGCATAGTAGTAACATGCCAACAGGTCACTGGAGCACCGTTGGATGCTGAGATGTCAGAGACAAATGAATCACCATTACTATTATTTTCCTGGATTCTATTTTACTCTAGGGATTTGCCTCTCAACGGTCATGTAGGAAACAGCACCAGCCCCAATCTGCTTCTTTCAAGTGTAAGAACTCATCTGGCTCTTTTGTTCAGGGGGAAACTGATTTAAACAGGTCCCACGTTATGAATGGCGATGCAGTGGGAGACAGGATCAGCACCCTGGTGTGGCCGTAGCCCATGTCTCTGTGGTTTGGCAGAAGCCCACCAACCTCGTACGTGCTGTTCCTTCTGTCGCCGCAGTCCCTGGGGGAGCAGAGCTGCCGCTTTGGAGGCAGCACGTTTCCTGCAGCCCTCTGTGATCTCTTTTGTGTGAGGCCTCTGTGCCTCTGCGCAGTCTCGGGCTTCAGTGAGGACTTCCCTAGCAATGTCTGTCTTGACACCTTCAGTACTCTTGGCCCAGCCACAAAGAACTGGTGAAGAGCCCCACTAACCCACATCTCCCCGTACGCACCGGACAAGGGGCCCAGACAGCCTTCAGGGGCAAGTCTATAAACACAGAGAAAAGCTCCTGAGTCAGCGACAGCGGGGATGTTCTTGCTGGTCCTGCAGCCAGATTTGCCATCTCAGTCGCTAAGCACACGCTAAACAGAGGAGTGACAAGCACTGAAGTGGGAGTGACCCTGCTTCAAAGGGACGCAGACATCTTCTGGATATCAAAAACAGGAAAAAAATAAAGGTGGATGCCAGACAAAAAGTTCATCTGTCTTGCTGCTGCAGGCACATCCGTCATATTGACTTTGGCAACCCTTCATCGGCCTGCGAGAGCTGCGATATTGAGTAGAACTGGCTCTTGGGTGGTAGAGGGCATTAGCCCTGCACCTCCTGGCTTCACAAGCAAAGCAGCTGCTAGCCATCCCCTTCCGCAGCTCCATCCCATAACTGCCCATAGAGAAGGGAGACCGGGAGATAAGGAGGAGACAGGCAGTCCCCAGGGCTTTCCGAACAAGCCCTGTTCTGGAGTAAAGGCTGTGGCACAAGCCCGTGCCACGGCATGTGCCCTTCTATGTCCCTGGGGGCTCAGCGGTTCTCTCTTCCTCCAGACCTTGCCAGTACACCTCAGTACAAGCCTCTACAGACGCGTCTCCCCAGGAGGCACTTGCATTTCTAGCCTCTTTTCACTACTTGTCTCCTCTGCAAGGACCGTCGGCGAAGGGAATGGCTAGTGACAGTGGTGGCGGCAGGGATTTGCAAGGTGGACGTGAGGAGCTGGACAAAGAACCAGCTTGTGTCTGTCACGTGGCCGTGTCTGACGGCCAGGGCAACAGACCTCAGCCACAACTTGCTAAATAGGAACCATTAGCCCAGCTGAACTAGCACTGCCTTGTGAACCGAATCCCCATTACCACTCAAGTCTTCACTAGTACTTCTGAGCTGTTTTGCAGGACAAGACCTAGCTTGTCCTGAACCTGACTCCAAGAAAGGATTCCCAAGACACAATATAACCTGTAAACCATGCAGCAGGTACAAAAGCCCTCTTCAAAGTGGTACTGCCATTGATGGGCTGAACTACACACAGTCTGCACAAGCTAGGTGAAGGGAACAGGAGTTTTGAGGCTAACTTGGTATGCAGGCAGGTGAAGCAAGTCCTCAGCTCTGCCTGAATATTTATTGCCTGCATTGCTGTGCTGAGCATTAGCATGTCAAAGATTCCAGATGAGCTCTGAAGTAAACAATGATGGAGGTGAATGGCCAAAGGTGAGGTTTGGCACTGTTATCGCTGTAGGCGTTTTTCTGGAAGAGACTGGGAAAGGAAAGCTGAGAGTGAAATTCCAGAGAAAACTATTTCCATACTGGAGACTTCAGTCAGTCTGCAAAATCCTTGGAAAACAAAACAGAAAAATCACGGTAAGATCGTAAACTGCAAATCAACTAACTTGGATTTTCCTAGTCCCCAGGGTCATTGCCAGATAATAAATGTATATTATCCTGGAATTTAAAACTGGTGCTTAAATTATCTGCAAGAACTCATCTTGTAACAATGCAGGTGTGTGAATTCTTTATAAATTGTGGGTTATATCTTACACCTTTCATTTGAAAACAAAAAAGTCACCGCAAGACTGAAAAAAATAAACTATAAACAGCAGTGAAATTAAAAAGGCAGGATTTTGGCTGAGCAGAGGCGAGGGTATGAGGATACCATTTTGAAGAAATTTTTAATTTATGTCTCTGTTTGATTTTATTTACTAACCACCTTCTATGATGAAAAGCCAAGTACCTCTTCCAGCAGTATTTTTAAATGAAAGCTGCAGCTCAAGCCAAGAGCATACGAAGCCCTACAGTGCTGAGCCCTGGCTGCAAGGTTTCACCTGCACAGGGCTCCCAGTGGGTACTGGGCCCAGCTCTCTCGTTTATGTTGGTGGAGCTGGTACAGCCAATTTCCCCAGAGAAATCCATCCGAAGCGTCGTTACGTTTCCAGGCCAACATCAGTAGTGGAAAGCCCAGGGTGAAGCTGGACAGGCAGTGATGCTGTTTGCAATTCAAACAACCTGCGATTGCTTCATTCACAGCTAGAGCTGCTTCCTGGGCAAAACCTTCCCAACTTCATCCCCCTAGGAAAACAAACTTGCTAAGTGCCTGCTCCACAAGCCTGACTCAGAGCTTCACTCCCAGTCAGCACTTCACAGCAACAACAGTGGTTCTGCTCCCTGCCAAACCCTGACAGCGCAGGGAGATGTGCTCTTATCCCAAGTGTTCAAAGCCATTCTGCTTTAAGCAAAAATGTGACATTTGGAGCGCCAAATGAATGAAATGAGAAGACATGAATTAGTGCAACACAACTGCTCTGAATATAGAATTATGCTCAAATTCTAGAGAAAAGCTAGAATTAATTCAAACCCTTCAGCCTGTTTTCTCTGTGCAAGATGGAACCAAGATTTGTCAATGCCTGTTATTACTATTATTACGATTAGGTCCAACTGTCAGAGGACAGCTATAGCCCATAAAGAAGCCATGAACCTGTGGTGTCCTAGGCCCCAGCTAGAGCCCTGAAAACCATCCTCGACCTCAAATAGCTAGCCTCCCTGCACGGGCAGATCCATGCAGGTCACTAAGGGTTAAAGGGCAGCTTAGCTGCGGCAAAGGGAAAACTGCAGAATACACACAAAATATTCGAATCAGCCAATGCAGAGGAAGGCACCAGCCTTCCTGTCCCACTCTGGCTCCACACCCAGCTGCCAGCAAACACTGAATTTGCACTCAAACCCTGTTTGAACATTATTACAGCCCTTACTTTATTTCTCCATCGCAAAGAGATGAGATTTTTCTGTTTTGTCCAGTCTCCATAACTATTGGCAAAAGTGCTATGTAAACCTAGTGCTAAGCACTGTTAAAGCCCAAGAACTTGGTTAGTGTGGTTTCCATCCTTGCAAGACTTTTTCAGAAACCCTCCTCGCTTCGTCGCTAGGAAAGCAATGTCTTAATCACAGCTGAAGGGGAAGAACCTGGAACCTGGAGCGCACTATCCCATAGCATGTTATTTATTATTAATATTACCAGTCCCTTTGCAAGCTTCAGACTGAACTCTCCAGAATGGCTCTCCAGGGCCTTGGCAGTACAATTGCTCTCAAGGGCTGAGCTACGCATATGGTAGTAGTAGTGGTAGTATTATTATTAATGTTGTGCTATTCAGACATGTTGTAGCTGCATTACAAATAAGCAAGAGGCCACGCTCACTGCTTTCACTGTAACTGCCCTAGCTGTAGTTTTTATTTTGGCAAGGAAAACAACAGACATTTTATAACTGAAAAAGCCAAGCAGAGCAACGGTGGTAGCCTCACCTCCCAGGAGCTTGATCCTGTTGAGAGAATGTTGGGTATGTCCTGCTGAATCACCAACCTGAGGAGTTTGTTCCCTTCCTTGATTACAGTGTAGGAGTGGCTTATTATGAGAGAGAAAGGATGAGCTGTCTGAGAGGACAAAAATTACAGCACATCAAGGTGGAATGAGGGTTTGAACTGCTGTATACTCTTTCTTTTTTTAAGCCAACAGAAGTGGTAAAATGGAGCTTTGCACAGAAGGTGTACAGCTGTCTGTGTGGAGCAGGTTAGACAAAGCACTTGCTCCCATGTTAATTCTCTTAATCTTGTTACATTTTCTTTAATCAGCTTAAACTCATGATGTGTGGGTAAGGATAAAACCTCGGTCATAGCTATGTCCTTAAGAAGGGACAGCAGTTCACATGCTAGATATGTGAATAATGTTTACCCACATTGGCATTTTACGGCTTTCATTTTCTCCCTGCTATGCTCAATAAAAACCACTGACTGCCCCTGTAATCTGACTGCCATCTTTTCTGGGTGACATTTACTTCGGGGTCCTGCTACCCAGAGTTTGTGCCTGTAGTTTTCCAGCATCAAATTCTGAAAAACTATACCTGTGAGACTTCAGCCACCTGGTTCTGACCTTTGCAGCCCATCAAGTCTCCATCTGGAAGACTTCTTATTCTACGCGTATTGCTTATGCTTCTCTACCATCCTATTATGGCTTATATCTTTCAAGCACATGGAGAACCAGGACAACTTCTCAACTAATGCTCACCTGCACTGGCTTCCTGTCCAAACATCACTACAGCTATTGCAGCCTAGAAAGAGGAGAGATCCCAAACTGTTATTTTATATACACTGGTGACACTGGTAGTTGGATAGCCCAAGAAGATGGGGTAAGGTGCTCGCCTGGCTCTGGAAGCTGGTCAGTATAGGGGAGTCAGGAAGGAACTGCCAAACTGAAAACACCGTCATTCTGAATTGCAGCACTACAGAAACTTCTGCTCTTCCAAGAAAATTTCTGGTGGTGATGGTCTCTGGAAAGTGTGATGTCTCTGAAAATTTTGAAGCCCAGTGTCTCTGGGAGGACCTGCTAGGAGTCAGAATGGCCACTCAAAGTAAGCAAGCAGGGTAGTTCAGAAGCTACAACAGAACCACGATCTGAGGTCCCATCCCTTTAGGTATCAGGAGCCTGGGAATTTTGGGTAAAATGAGCATTATTAATGACGAAGGGGAGACATGAAAGGATTGGCTCAGAGATGGGGGAGGCTGAAAAATACGTTAATAAGCTTTTCCTGAAAACAAGGGTTTCCTTTTCGTCACATGTCATGGAACCACAAATGGGTTCACATAGGTTGAAACCATGTTTGCGACTAGCACACCTGCCTCAGTTCCCACGGAAGGTCTCTGACCGTTTTGGGAATGCAAGACTTCTAGTGCTCATTCTGGGCTTTAAACTTTAGACTACACTGTCTTGTGTTGTCTTCAGCTTCAAATATAGATCAGGTCGTGGCACTTTGCTTTCATCTGTCTCTGCCAGGAGCTCCAACTGAACATGAACCTCAGAACGCTGGCATCCGTGTTTGGAGCAGGTCTGTGTGTTCACAGAGAGGTCTTGGTTCATGACGGGGTCAGAGGCACTGTGGTGATACAAACCAATAAAAACCTCTCCATCTCAAATAGAAGAATGTGCACCAGACACAAGGGAATTATGCTTTCCACCCCAATCTATGTTCTCTACGCATTAGGAGACACTTGGCAATGAAAGCATACTAAGCAACAAAGCAGTCCTGAATCTTGTCATCTCACCCCATCTATGACCAGCCACAAATAATCCTGGGAAAATATTGGCCTCAACTCTCGTTTTCAGTCTCCTGCTGAACCACTTGCAAACATAACCGCATGTATTACTCACTGACAGTCTCCACGGAGAATCCAGTTTTTCCCAACAAATAAATCAAAGCATCTGGTGTATATTCTGAAAAGAGTTGAGACAGTACAGCCTGTAAGCATCTAACAGCTTACTTCAGTAATGGAAACACCAAGTCCGGCAGTAAGAGACAGCAGATCTTCGGAATCAATTGTTCCTAAGCAGGATCTATTTTCTGAAAGATAACAAGGGAATTCACAGACATTAATAGTTGCAAATGGCTGAATATAGCAAATTCTGACAAAAATAAGAACTGTCTTACACCCTTTCCAACTGCAGATCCTGATTGATGGGCTGTTAATTTTTGCTGGCTTCCCAGCATACGCTTACGATGGCAAAGGCACTGGCACAGCTTAGGTAACCTGCTGAAGCCAAGCAGCAGAGCAGTGGATCCATTTTAACATAAATATTTTTTATGAGTGGTTGTTTGGCCGAAGCCTTGAGTCACAGTCTGACAGCATGACTTTGTGTTTTGTAGCAATTACAGTTCAAGCAAGGATTACGGAGATAGGTTTTTAAAGAGCCAGCAAACAGAGATATCTTGTTTGATCATTTGTTTAAAACCAAAGCAAACATGAACCAAAGTAGCTGCAAAAACAGGTATCTTGCTACCCACTGGTATCTCCATACTGTACAAAGAACAGACTAACTCTGACAGCAATGTCTTGGGAGATTCATATCTCTTTATAGACAGAGAATGGGACTGAGACTCATCACGTGCAATTTTTGCTCACTGGTCTGTAAGGCAGAAAGGATTTTTGCCTTTCCATATCCCAGGACTCGAGAGTCTATCCCCATCAAAAAATTGCTGGGTGCTCCCAGGCACGAAGGATAATGTCTTACAAGCATACCCAACACTTTGATTCAGGGAGGAAAAAACCCCTAAACCCCTCACTTTTTGCAGTTACTATAACATGCAGACAGAAATTACCAGCTTTATGTCTCAGCCAAGATCTGGCTGGGTCACAGGCAGATGGAAACGAGGTAGTCGGTCAGACACAGCTTTGAATGCCAACCTGTAACCAGCTCGTGTTACGTGATAATTTCTACTAGTGTCACAAATACAGGTGGGGAGCCCGGATAGATCACAGCTTTCCTGAGCAGGGCTAGGGAACCAGGATTTCACCCCTTTGGGACTAAACAACATTACAGAACCAATCTGGTCTGATTATTAATTAGTTCTAATACTGCATATTAACTCTAGGTTGTGGTTGGAGACTGTATAAACTCCTAGCAAATACAGCTGTCGCCCCAAAGGTTTTATAGCTAAAAAAGACAAGGGCAGACAAAAGGGTAGAGCAAATAGATCAGGACTGGGAATTTAAGCAGACAGACACGAACTGCCTTCTTCCAAGGTCACACGACCAATGAACTTCAGTATTCAGAGTCCTGCTCTTTACCCTTGAAGCACAATACGAGCCTGCATTCCGGGTGATGGTGAGATTTCCAGATAGCAAGACAGGGCTGGTTCTGAGAATTCCTTTGCAGAAGACAACTGAGGTGCAAATACTGAGTCTCTTGCTTTCTAAAAGTGAGCTACAGCAAACCTTCAAAATAAAGTGCAGTGACAGCTTGAAAAAAAATTCTAGTTTGCCATTTCATGCGGTCATACTTTGTCCAAGAGATAAAGCTGCCCGGATCAGGCAAATCACCAAAACAACATTGCTTTGCCTGTGACACTGCCACCAGAAAGGATCAGCCCAGCATTAAGAATCCAGGGCTGAAACATGATACTTAGGGTGGGGAAAGGCAAAGTAGTTTGGATTATGTAAACGAGAACTTTTTCCCATGAGGTTTCATCTACGCAGCTGGACACAAACGTACCTGAGAGGCTTGAAGAGATTTAAATGCCCATTTCTTTTATCTTCCTGTTTTCTTTGCTGACTCAGTGATTTTGATTGTTCTAGTATTGCCACTACCATCATGAGACAAAAGCAGCCTCTGTGCAAAGCGTTCCAGAATTTGATCTCAGTATCTCTGAAAGCTCTGTACGTAGATTGGATAGCGGCTGGAGCACAGCATCCATGGGGCTGAATTTCTCAGCTGCAAAGGCAGGTCTCCACAGCCCTCTCTGTGCAGGCTGGAAAAAGGAATTTTATCCAGGGATACAGTCTAGAATGTAGGAAGCCCTCTTTTACTCCACGGAGAGTGTTTATAATGTCACCATAAGTGCCATTGCTTGGCATTCTGGTTTTGACAGGGAGTCATTATTTTTGCTCTCTTTTCCATAGCTCAGCCCTACCTGAAATTCCAACACAAACTTCATTTTTCCTAGTAGTGTCACTAGTCAGATGGTGATGTGCAATCTGCAAGATGTGGACTCAGTCAGGATGTTCTGGCTTCCTTTCAAAAAATCTGCAGCTGCTAGTCCTCTCTGTTGCGGGAAACAGAATAGTGCCAGGTCTGGTCACTGGCATGCCCGTAGGATTTTGGACCCTTACATTTGTATGGTTTATTTCCCTGAAGAGCAGAGGAATCTCTTTCTAGCACTGTGCACACACTGCACTCACCCCTGCATCGTGTATCATGTCCTGTCACTATCTGCCAGGTGGACTGTACTCTGAGAGCTGTAACTCATCTTCCCTCTTAGCTTACTGGTGACTTATTTTTATACTTACTCCAGTCGTGAGTCCTTGCTTCCACTTTTTGACTATTTCTTTCCTAATCCTCTAGTCATCTAAGAGCTCCTAATGCAGACACACTTTGGTCTCTTCTGTGTTCTTTCCTTGCTTTGGCACTAGAATGATTTCCTACTGTCTCTTCAACACTATTTGTTTCAGAAACTGAGATCTCTCTTGCACTCCTTTACCCCCAAGACAATCTTCTGAAAGGCATCCACATGCATCCAAGTTGTTACTTAAAAAATCGAACTTGATGTTTTTATGAAAAGAAGATTCTGACCAAATTTTCTTTGCTACCAGCGCAGGAGAATCAATGAACCGTGAGTATCTTTTAAAAACTCTCCTGGAGTCCTGCTTCCCAGCAGACTGCAGAAGAACCTGTTTTGTATGTAGATATTTGAAACATTACAACAAACATCAGAAACAGAAAAAGATTTATTAGAAATATTACACAGATTTTTGCATCATACATTTTAATAATGTTAATCTTTAAATATTAGCAAGTCCAAATTTGGCAATGCCTAGTATATACATTCTAATGTGCTCTTTGTATAAATTAGATTACGATGTAACATCTGTACCCAATAGAGAAAGCTAAAAGTACTTGACTGTTAGAGGTGATTATCCCATATGACAAACTCAAGCCTGGACCAACAATCAATAAAAACATTGTGTCCAGCACTGCCCAGCGGAACTGGGCATACGTGCAAGTCAAAAATGTAGAGACCATCAGTTGAGAAAAATGTTAATTGCAGTTCAGTTATAAGCTTGATTCTACACCACATTGGTGAGTGAGTGAATGGCACTGAAGTTGGTAAAAACCAATATAGTGTAGCATAGTAGAAGTTATTGCTGGGTTTAAAAATGTGTTAATGCTCAGTGCCCTGAGTCTTTTTAGGCAAAAGCCCTCTTCTGACAGGAAAATGCATAACCTCATCCCATACAGACTCTGCCTTTTATCAGATACACAAGGCACAGCTTTGCAAACAGCTGGCCCCGTCAGATACTTCCTGCTGGAAGACCCGGTACCATAAGCACAGAAAGATGAGGGAGGTACAAACAACAACCGGATGAGCCAATGCTCCTATATTCATTGCCAAGGAAGGGGGAAAGTCAGTGAAGCAAAAAGGTAGATTTTGAAGAGTTCCAGGTCAGGAATCAAAGAGGGAAGAACCAATCATTCTGCCAGCGTGCACCTATTTGGTTTGGACGGAAAACTTGCACATAACTGGTTGCACATACAAAACAAGAAAAATCACAGAGAAAACCTGTAAAAAACAACTTCAAATTACAAAAAGAAAACCTGCCAAAACTCGAAGAGAATGTGTCTCACTGAGAGGAAACCGGAGAACGTGGATAAGTCAAAAACCACTCTGCTTAGTATGGCTGCCTTGCTGCAGCACAGGAAGAACTGGGAAATCTTGGTCCCCTTCGCATTTCTGTGACTGTCACAGGCACAGGAAGGGGAACCTGGCAAAGGCAGCAAGCTCTGTGCTCTCTTCCCTCATCTTCTGAGATCCACCCCAGGCTGCACTCTCAGGAGAAATGTCACTCAAGATGACAGTCAGTAAGGACTCTCAAGCTGATGTCCTTTGCTGTCCACAAGGGCCCAGGTATGTATGTCCCATATATGCCTCTCCTCACACGCTGGACTTTCACTCCATTCAGTTTCATTGCGTACTTTCAGAAACAGCTCATCAGCCTTTCTAGAAAACCTTCTTAGAGGGCTGAGTCTGGGCTCGCTTCTCAACGCCTCTGTACCTTCCCAAGCCATGAAACAATTTGTACCTTCTACGACTCACCAGAAATTCTGGGAGACAGATTGTATACTTTTCACACTTTAATCTCCTTTCCTCTCTAACAGCTATATCACAACAGTTACACGATGCGATATCCCTCCACAGAACTTCACTGAAATCCCCATCCTAACCATTCTTCTCACGTGCTCATCCAAAATCAGCTATTTGGTGTCTCGTAGTCTGACAGACTACCCAAGTACACACATACAAGCATGTGCAGGTATGTTTAAGAGTGACTGTATATTTAGGGAGCACATGGCGACACGGTGAAGAGATTTCATCTGCCTGTATCAGGGGAAGAGCCATTGCTCCTAAGAGGCAAAGTCAGAAAGGATTTAGGCAGTTTAGGCAAACTGTTGCTGATACAACACATTACACCATCCATGTCATATCATCACATGTTCCATTCTAGGACATTTTCAGAGGATTCTCAGAACTTCTATGAAGACTATCCCTATACCCTCTAGCTTAACTTAAATAACAAACTCTCTAATTTTAAAGGCAGCTAGGACTTTAATTGTGCAGTTGAAATTTGAGATGTCTTACGAGGGCCTGTAGATTTTCTGAAAATCAGGCTGGTCTGCAGCATCTTTTGTGGGACACATTTAAATTCGTATTGAAATTTTAAGGCAGCATGAAAAAACAACATTAATTTCTGAAAATCCAGGTCTAGAAATGTAACTGCGCAAGGTTCAAAAGAAAGAAAAAAATACAGTTTAATGAACAAACAATATTCTTAATCTCAAAAAATAATCTGGAAGAGCATCTCTCAATCTTGAAGTATCAGCATTTCAAAATGAGATGTTTTGCAGGTTTGAGGACTGGAAAGTAACTGAGCAAATGGTGAAACTGAGTATCTTCTTCCCTACTGACAGACATCTCNGTAAGGTTAGAATAAGTCTTGGAGAAACAGATTAGAATAAATGTCAGAATAGCGCTTGAAGCAAATGATACTGACACATTAGATAACATACGTATTCAGTGTACATCTGACAGTCACATAGAACACACGCTTGCAGTGGCCAGAGGGTTAAGATTATCTTTCTTTTTTAGATCAAGTGGAGCCCTCTGACTTTGAAATGTTTACCAGACACTGGGAATTAAAACAGTTTTTCTCATCCCTGCAAGTGCCCAATCCAAAGCCCACTGAGGAATATGGAATTTTCTGTGTTGACTTCACTAATTCTACTCAATTCTAATG
>WAAD01027587.1:2871-23086 GCA_013389945.1 Fregata magnificens | reverse complement strand
AAAAGAGCCTGCTGCATCCACAAGGCAATGGAGCTCTGCAGCGTGACTGCCTTCCTAAATGAACTCTGCTTAGCAGCTATTTTTCTCTTCCATCTTATCACATAACGGGAGACTCGTATCTAAGAATGCTTAGAGCAACTCATCCTACATTCTCTAGGGATGGCAGAGTGTACACTAAAAATACTGGAGAGTTAATTCAACCTAGAAAGCACTCCCTTGCAAAGAAATAACTCTGGTCAGCATTTACAACTGCTTTCTCACAGTATAGGATGACACAAAGAGTGCAAGGACACTGTAAGTGCGTACCACTGTCCTTTTTTATCACACAGACTCTCAAAAGGTTGGAATCAGACTTTCCTGGGGGCGATGGATTAGAATAAATGTCAGACTAAAACTAAGAGCAAGTGATGCTTTTCTCCTGCGAAAGTCATACATTGCATTCCTCCAACTTCCTTTCTGTTCAATACACTCACTGACCTTGGCCACTGTCATCTATCCCTTAATCCTGTATTTTGCTGTGAGAAAACCAAAGTCTGAAATAGGTTGTTTACTAATTAAATAGTATTAAAAAGCCCAAACAACAAAGCACTGTGGGGAAGCCAGAGGCTGAGATCAGCCACCTGCAAAGCCCTAGAAAACATGAAACCGAGTTTCTTCTGTGAAGTCGCTTGTTTCTATTTCATGAGCCTTTTTTCAGGAGTTAAGAGCAGTGAGCACGCACTATTAATTTTTGTAAGAGAGAAATGATCCCTAGCTTCCTATGATTAACACTCACAACGCATCAAGTCTGGTCACAGGGTTAAACATGCTAACTAAACAACAACTTTCTTCTACCAGCATAATCTAAAGCAGCTAGGCAGCCTTCTATGAGGTCCTGTACAAAGCATGCTCTCCAAGACCTGCTCCTAGAACAAACTGAGCAGCCTGTTTGATCCCGCTATCCTCGGAGACAAACAGAAAATTTAACTTCATGAGGTGAAATAAGAGAAACGGTATAATGGAAATTAAACAGTATCTTCCAGACAATTTACTAACAGTGTTATTGAGCTGGAAAGCTATTCTCTGGCACCTTAGAGATTTCCCATCACACAAGGAGGGGTTTCAGTTCCATTCTTTGTAACTTGCGGAGTGACATTGCAACTTCCATTGGTGCTAATACATTACTGTGTTCCTTTACAGGGTACCATCACTTCCAAGTATGTAACAGTGCCCTATGGACTACATTTTACTGGACAAGGCACAAGCCGCCTCAAGATGTGTGCCTCTACACGGCAATTATGTATCTGCGCTGATTATACAGGATCAACACAGAAGAAAGAAGTTACTCAATCCACAAAAATATGAACTACTGAGATGTCACTGTATTGCTTAGAGAGTCACCACCTGACTACCGGCACCTTGCAAACTAAAGCTAGTAACTTGCATTTGCAACATTCCTATGATAACTGTGCCTGCACAGTCAGCTGGGAAACCAAGCTCCAGCTTCCCGCAGTAATCAAGTAATGAAGTTGTAGTAATAAAGCTATTTTTCCTCAAAGAGATTACTTCTGTTTGATCTGAAATGAAGTCCCAGCACCTAACAGGATCTTTTAGAGTTCTTTCACTAACTGGTGATGGAACAGAGTGTGGTTTCTGAGTTACAAATGGTCCTGTTATTATCCTGCTGGTTAAGCTATGACAAGCAAACTAGTATACTTATCGGGTCAGATGCGTGAGAATAACTCAGGTTAAGGTTCTACACACTCATGTGCATCTGTCATGATGTTTTATAAAATATATGGAGGCAAGAAAACAACAAGTATTTGGGATGAGTTAAGCATGTTTTGGCAAGAAGAGCATTTTTTGTGAACTTTTGTATTAATATTAATCTCCCAGCCTCCCCTGAGTGCCAGCATAGTCCACATTGATTTAGAACTTCATTTCGTAGCAGGTCTCCTGTTGCTGGAGTCTGGTTTGAGGCAAACATTGTTTAGCACAAGGGATCCTCTTCAGAAATATCCCACGCGTGTTCGAAAATGCTTTGCAATGTCCACGTGGGAATAAACTACAGATGAATTTGGTTTGTATAGATGGACAATGGGTTTATATTTGGTTGCAGTCCCAGATGTAATCAAAATTACGGAAGAGCTTTCTTTCAAACGAAAAGCTTAGGTTGGTTGTGGAAGAGGAGCAAGTGGATTTGTAAAGTGATCGAGTGCATCTGTAGCATTCTTTGTTCTCTTCCCCACTTCTGTCCACCTCTTGCTCTGCAGCTCAGGTCTCAAAGTACTTGTAAATCTGGGCGACATACTGCATCACACTCTGCCAGTCTGGCCGGTCTGTGTACATCATCTCACTGAGTTCCTGCATAGGACAGACACATTGTCAAAACTTAGTCAAGCACCACCACTGGGAACATCACTGGGTCCTCTGAGTAGCTGTGGCTATTGAACACTACTTTTGCTTCCATTCCAGAGCTCCCTAAAGCCACATACAGTATAAAAGTCCATGGGAATGATCTACTGGCCTAGTGCAATTCTGAAACTTGTTAACAAACTAGTTAAATAGCCATATGCATTTTACATTCTGAAAAGATTTCTTCCACCTCCAATCAAAGATCAGTTCTCTATATAATTTCATTTAAATTGCTGCTTCTTTGCATGTCTTTAGTTCTGCATTTAGCTCATGAACCCCATAATATTTTTTCCTTCATAGTAAACTTATCTCTTCCTTGTCATCATATTGTTGATTTTAGAAAAGGCTTTTTAAACAGTTTAGTAAACAAATTATCCTTCTGTTTCTGAAAACACTAAAATAAAAGGAAAGAAAATGGTCTAACAGGCAAGTCTGCCCATGAAAATAGGAATCATCTGGAATCGGCTTCCAAGAGAAGGACAATAATCAATACTTTCATTTCAATACTAGATGACCTCCAGAAGTTCCTTCAAGTTATATTAATTCTATGATTCTGCAAATTCTTTCTGGAAGTTCTCCTAACATTATGAACGTTCAAAGATGGTGGTGTAGCCTTCACTAGCACTATGCGAACATTTTCAGTGCAAGCTGACTGACTGGCCACATGGCAACAAAGGCTTTGGAACGGTGTATGCAGCAAATCTTCCCTTGCTAAAAGGAGGTTACTCACCAGGCTGGGTTTGATGCCTACACTTTCAGCAGCTTGAAATGCTAACAGCAGATTTCTCTTCTGTAAAAATAAAACAAAAGGTCAAAAGGATTATCATCAAAGTATGATTCCTGAACCCTACCTTGCATCTGGTTAATCAGTAAGTTTAAACGAGCAGGTATATTTGAAAACTGAAAAACACTAGATTCAATACTTCCCTATAGAATTTTTTTGTCTTAGTAAGGTATACTCACAAGTAAGTTCTTTGTCTTTGAGTAGATCATCTACTTTTGCCCAAGCTACAGCCCTCTGTTTTTGACAAATAGGTTCTTGTGAAACTGATTACAACTGGGCAAAAAACCCCACTGAGGTTCTGTCTTTATTATGAGTGAAAGGTTTCTGAGGAGGTGTTAACTAATCTAAGGCATTCCTGTGTATAGTATAATCCTTATTGTAATACATACTAGCTATCTGAAGTAAATCCAGGTTCCTCCCCCTTGTGAGGGTCTTAATAACATATTTGGAATGTGCTGACATGGTCTGACTTTTAGATACATTGCTGTCCAAGTATTTCAATGCCTGCCCACTGATCCAGCACTTTTAATGTGTGCTGCTAACTCAGGAGTCCAGAAACGCTTTAGCCTTTCAAAAGGTATGCTGTCTTCATGTTTATCCGCAGCACTCACTGGGTTCAGGCAACTGTCACTAACTCTTTATCCAGTAGTCCCTGCATTTCTCTCTGGGAGCTCAGTGTTGGTTTCCTTCCCCTTTTCATTCAGTCTGTTTGCTTTGTAAGTTCTCAACTGCTGCTTGTCTCTTACTGTTGCTCCCATCTACTTATTTTGTACCAGTCAAGATCTTGCAACACGGTGTGTCCACCACATATCCATTAAAACAGATAATGTTCACTGTGAATTCTGCAAATGGTGTAGGAGCAGGTACAACAAAACTTACTTTATCCTGGCTGTTGAGCTCCTGGTAAGGAATATGTGCAGGCAAATATGTGTGCAGGAGAGCGCAGAAGGCCAGCCCATCACTCCAGCTGCTGCTGAAGTTGGTAATATCAATGTTCTGTAAGAGAAAACATGAACCATCCCTGAACAGTGCTACACAACAAAAAAATCTCCAAACAACAGTTTTTATGCAGTCATGAAACAAAAACTCAAAGTATTAAAGGAACATAGGTTTACGTGTTCCATTCTCCCCTTCTTTTTCATGTCAAGTAGAAAGATACCAAATAGGATGGCAAGTTTCAAAGTCCTGGATAAGGGATTATTAAGGAGTTAAATGTTTTTCACACCAGGCCCCAAACAGAAAGACTCTCTCCAATGCTTTCTAGAAGGTGAGAAAAACCATGTGCAGCACATGCTGCAGCTGCAATTTTCCTGTGCTGGCAAGAGGAAGGACTTTATCTGGTCCCTTTCAATTACAGAATAGCAGAAATATTATTTCTCCAGCACCTACAACAGATGTCATTGATATTTTAAAATGGTGTTTTGTAATTGATTTCATGCCTCCTTGTCTCAGGATGCATAACAGAGGGATGGATTTGTAGAACGATGAGGCAGTGTAATCAGTGTATTTGACCACTGTTATCTTTCTGATATTATACAGCAGATACATGCTTTAATGAAAACGTGTAATTAACAACTATGACTTGATTCAGCCCCTTACCAAAAGTGATATCAAACTGACGAAATACTAACATAGTCCTCAAGCCCTAAATAAAGAATGTGCTTACTTGTATGTGAGAGGGAGGCTCAAACTTGGCAACAGCAACAGCTGAATGGGCAGCTTTCCAAGAGCTGGGCAGATGTGCCCAGTTTGCAGGCATTTGCATGAATGCATGTCCGCATTCTCATATTCTTTATCGAGGCAGTGTCTTTCATCTGCACATCACAGAGCACTTAACAAAAGGCAGATAAAAAATGGGAAGTCTGAGATACAGAATTTAATCATCTACCCTAATTTATAAAATGAGCCATAAGTAGTTGAGGAGCAAACAGAGGCTTCCTCATGCTCACTCTCCTACTACCATAGCCACTGACAAATAAATGTGGCTGCGTCACTGGTAACAAGTACAATACAAGATCCTTGTGGAACAGAAACAAACAGAAATCTTTAAATCTTGTCTTCACACATTTCCTAACATGACAACAAGGCTGAGTTTGCTCGAGGAAGGAATGTTTCGGGGGCATGGATATATTAATAAACACACAATTGAAACCCCAGAGTTGAGCTAGAAAAATCTCTAACTTGTCTGTAGCAACACTCCCACCACTGCCAGCTCAACAGGAGGGCAGTGAAAGGAAACATTTTGAAAGAAATAGTCTAAAATGGTTGCAAGTTTAAATGGTCAAAAAACATCCTCCTTCCCCTTGTTGCTAGATGGTGGGATTCTTCTTTGCTAGTCACATAACTTATGACAAGGGTGCACTCAGGTGCACAGAGGAAACCCAGTTTCCCTACTCGTGACAACTGAAGTCCAGAATGTGCTATGTTCAACAGGTGGATTAGAGTGATTACAGAAACAGAAACTGGTATTTTAAAAATCAGCCCATCTGTAAAGAACTCCTTTAAAATACAAAGATTACTGGGGGTTCAGAGTGCACTCGGGGTTCTTCACAGGGGTTCTCCTGTGAGGCAGAGCTGTAGTTAAACATACGCTTGTGGCCCAGTTCTGATCCTGTGAACAAGATGACCTTTCTAATGCTCTTGGTTGCACTGATTGGCCATACCAGCACAGTAAGGAATTCTCATGGCTAAGTTTTGCTGCTGTAGTAGCAGCTGTAGTTCCAAATACCAGCTAAAAACAAACCAGTGAACTAAGTGATATTGCTTAGAAAAGTAAGAGCTGCTGGAACACGGAAGGCTCCAGGACACGATGGTATTGTACCATCTCTCACACTATGGCAGGTGTGGAGCTACCCTCAAATCATTCTCACCAGCCACATCTTCCTGTGTGCTGAACTTCAACTCAGACTCTCTGCCACCTCATTTTCTTTATTTAGCTATTTTCCAGTTTCTTTCAAGATTCCCCAAAAGACAAAGCTTTTACTGCATCTCTCATGTAACAGCTAATGCAGACGCACTAAAACCGAGACAGGAAGCATTTTAGCATATGCTCTGCATTTATGATGCCCCACTGATTAGTTGTCCAACTTGGACTTTGTCCAGTCAGACAGGGTTTCAGATGAGTAACAAATGTCCATAACCAAACATGACTCAAATTGAAGCAGTACAGAATATTTCAGGTTAAGATACTCTGGCTGTAATAAATCTACAAATCTAATGGCTCAGAAAGCAGGCCATCAGCAGCAGACATTACCACACTGCACCAGCCACCACATTATATTTTGCTCTATTAGCATGTGTCAATGGAGATAAAAGAAAAGCAATGTAGTGGCTGGATACCACCAGAAGAAAAAAAAATTTTGTTCTGAAAGCTGTCTTGGCTTTGCCTAATCCATAAAGTCGCACCATGAAAGTCCAACTTTGTGTTATAGAATTGGCTGAAGCTGGATTATTCTGCTTTCTTGACGTTTCAGACAAACAAGTTACTTACTATTTATCAATCTGCAGTTAGTGGGAAAGGACCAACTGCCAAATTACAGAAGTGTTTTTACTGAGGCCAACATATTTTATCAGCAAATAGCCTACCATCAAATGCCAATATTCTCATTTTATATTGTATAATAGAAATGGAAGATGGAGGTCGTCCCCCACCTCCGCCAAAGGCCATAGAAACCGGAACAAACAAAGCCTTAGTTAAGCAACAGGACTAGACAAAAAGGCAAGTCATGTTTGTGTGGGAACATTATATCCTATCCTTGTTTTCATGATGCTATTATGAGACACACAAGATACAGAACTGTTCCTTCCTACAGTATTTCACCAGCCCAGCATCAGTTTGATAATTTTACTCGTCTTTGTAGTTTTAACTATACCTAAAACTCTTTTCCTCTTCCCATCTAACAATATCTAGAGCTAAGAAGTGCTAATGTCTACAATAAAATCAGAACTAGGTCCAAAAATCCTTGCATCTCCAACAGCATTGCCCAGCTAGTCATCTTCAGTAATTCTTGGATCCAAGTCTTACAAACAAGCAAAAGTTCAAGGATGGGGTTCTGCTGACAATATTTAAACAACAGATGAAATCTACTGCAAAGTGGTATGTCATGATCACCAGAGAAAATGAACTCAAATCTGAATTTTTGTCCTAAATGCAAACCCAGAATGAATGTTCGAAGGTTCAGCTCAACTGTTCAGTTAATAGTACAACAAGAAGCACTAAGACATACTCAAAACCACTTAGTTGCCATTTTCACATCCAACAGGCATCAGCGAATTGTGGATTTTTCCTCTAAACAAATGCACTTGTTTCACACATGGTATAAATCCCTCTCTGGCATTTCATCTTGGATTCTGTGTTAACTACTTTTCAATTTGGGATATAAGGACATGGTAAATCAAAAGTGATCTTCTGTGTTTTGCTACACTGCAGCTTTACTTGTAACACCTCCCCACTGCACCAGACCAAGAGGAATTAAGTCAAAATAGAGGCACTCTGATTTCTCGGAAGATCTCTGGCTCTGCTGAAGCCAGAAAAGAAAAAAAAAAAAAAAAGGAAAACAATTTAGGGAATGACCACCTTGGAAACTATTCACTTCTCTTGATTATTTTGGCAGTGGAACCTGTCTCAGTCTTTCTGCCACACCTCTCTATTCCTCAACATGCCGTCCATGAATATGTGGGAGCTATTTGTGTACATGCTGGTTGTTAATGTACACTTCCAAACTGCAGGATGGAGAGTTTGGTGATTTCTCTGTCTCCCAGTGTGCTTACAGCAGAACCCCCACCCCAAGCTCTGAAAAACTGTATGTGGCTTCTCATGAGACACCTAGATGTTAATCTATATAGGATGGCACCCTTTAGGAGGAAGATGCAGCATCAGAGTGTATGCAGAATGAATGTAGGTAGAAATATGAAAATGGAATAGGGACTGCAGAACAAACTGAACTGTAGCGCTCATTAGGCAGGATGAAAAATTTGCCACCTTATGGTCACAGCATGTGTCATGATCACTAGTACCCCAATGTCTTTCTTTAGCATGCCATCAGTGGATCCATGCTGCTAAAGACATCTGTACCGGAGATTAACCCCTGGCCCATGCATCAAGGGGTGCCAAGTAGCTTAGGCCTGCAGCGCTCAGGGTTATTAGCTTCCTTCAGAGCAGACATATCATATCCATATTACGCAGCACTTGACCTGGGTCTTCCACGGTGCTGCTAAGAAAATAACTGGGGAGGTGGGGGTGGTATAGTTGAAAGCTTGAAAGAACGTGAAAGTCAGGCCAGAAGAGGAGTGTTTTTATAGCATGATGACAATCATCTTTACATACCCTGTGTGGAGTGACAAAAAGGAGCATGGAAAGATGTGAGGGTACAAAGTTTGCTGGGATAGCGGTAGAGTACTGTGTAGAGCATAGAGGTGCCAAGACTAAACTATTTCCGGTGTAGTTCCCAGGCCTCTTGTCATTGAAAATAGTTCATTCACTTCAAATGAAAGCTCATGAGTGAACTACTACACATGCACTGGGAATATTAAGAGACTGGGATCTGGAAGCACACCAGGGAGCGCAGTTATCTGGAAGTACCGAAGTACCCAGTGTGGGTCATTTCCATGAATATTACAGTACCTGATGTTAAGCAAAGTGAAAAAAAAAGAAAAATCCAGGCAATGTTATTTAGAGAGCAAATGTATTACTTATGATATTAGTGGCAGGCCAAGTCTAAAAGACACTGAACACCTGCAAGTCATTAACCTTAGCCCCCCACCCCAGGAACAGGACCTTTGCTTGCAGATAACAGAGCGCTATGAGCGCCATGGTAGAGACACACAGGGGAAATGTGTGTGATCTGTTCTCACTAAAAACAATTTCTTGTTTATCTGAGGAAAAAACAACTACCCCATTAGATTTCCCTAGATCTTTGACTCCAAGTCTTCAGTAAAAAGCAACAATGACATCATACGCTCTTCATTACAGCCTGAGCATGTTAAAATACTGACACAAGATATTCCCGCTACACAGATGTTACTGTGCGCACAGCAATGGCTCTTTGAGTGATCATTTTCTCTGTAAGACCCAGGCGAGAGTAACTGACTCTCTCGATGGGACCATAGTTACTAACTGGGCGTAGCTGCAGAGGTCACACCTCCACGTGGTCCCGCTGGATGCCCTTCGGGGTAACCGAGCTGACCTCTGCCCCAGTGTCTGGGAGTTATGGTGCCTTCCTCCCTATCGAGCGGCTTCAGCGACCACTTGATAGTGTCTCAATGGTGACACAAATTCAAGGCATCGGTATCGTACCGCTGCCTGGAGCCCTTGCCCACGGGTGATAGTTGGGCGCAGTCCGACAGCGTTTGAGGGTGGTGCTGTCGGGCTCTGACTCGCCCTCACTGGATTGTGACAAAATGGGCTGACTCATGCAGGTGGCGTCCACATTGAGGGCCACACAAACCTATTATGACAACATGGGCCAACCGATGCGGGTGGCGACCGCATCGGTGGCCATGCCAGCCCGTTCCAGGGACTGGAAGGGACTCGGATCATGACGCGTTACCTGGTATAAGACAACAAATTACCAATTTGACCTAGGTGGACGGGCCACTTTTACTTAACCCGGAAAAGGAACATGTATAAATTTATATGTGTTCGACAAATATAGACATGAATCAGCTTGAAGCTAGGCTGGAACTCTGTGGAAGAAAGCCTGCAATAAATATGACCTTAGAATCATTCTTTCCACCCTCCCGCCTCAGCATACAATGTGCCCTCCTGCCTCTCAGAAGCCATTGGTACAGAACAGCACACCCGGAACATGCCAGAGTGGCTAGTTATTGAGGTTCAGCCCATACAGAATATAAACTTAAATACTGAAGACAGAACTAGTGAAAATAAATATATTGGATAAACGAAAGGGAATTGCCTTGTTTTTAATAGCAGCTCCCCATTAACTGGCTCAGCTTTATGCAATCCCTCCTGCTTATCACTAACCAGAGACCCACATCTCCTCCACAGACCAAAAGTCTTACAGCTCAGTGTTTTCACGTGGTTATACTTAGACACAGATGTCTGAACAGGAACCTCCTTTTCATGAGCCACATCTCTGCAAATCTGAACTCTGACCTTTCTCACGCAAAATCTGACCAACGTACCTTGAAAGGCAACTTCCAAAGATTACCTACACCCACCCATCTTTAACAATAGCTGCATGAAACTGCAAATCTAATTTGGATTTATTACACCCTAATTGGCCGGGCACATGTTAGTGGGCTTCAGCCAAAGAGGTTCTATCAAAGAAAGCATATAAGCTTTGAGCTCTGGATAGGCAAGTTCTAAATACTTCCTAAGAAGCAATACAAGTGAAGAAGGGCTCCTTTTAGCATGACCTAACCTTCTGAGCAAACAAAACACTCCAGTTCATCTAAAATGCTCCAGCAAAGGTACAAAACATCTGGGCAACCTACTGGAAATATGGGTGAATTAGAAGTGTGGTCAGGTCCAGTTAACACGGATGAAAGGCATGAATGCCTAAAATTAAAGACTGCCTGGATTCTTCTGTAATTACAGGGTGCACCCAGATGACTTGGACAATTGCACACAGCTATTTTCAATGTGTAGCTGCAAGTCTAAAGTGATTTGCGTATCACATTTAGTCAGTCCACTACCAGAAACCTTTCTGAATTCTCTTACAAATCTTTTTCTCTTAAATGCAATACACAATAAAGTAATGCCTCTTGATTAAAAGAAAAAATCCAGAATAACTTGTGGAACAGCAGTACTGTTTATTGTATAGAGATTAAGTGGCTAGCCAAGATTGGGAAGGAAGCCAAATGACCTTCTATCCTCCAGGCTGTATTAATATCCCTAGTTCAAATGGTTCAGGCAGCTGCAGTCTCCATAAGAATTGTTTTAACCTTTCTTTGAAACTTTGTGTTTCTATCCCCATCATCCATATTTCCAATGCATCCACCAGCCATGTCAGTAAGTCATGCATCTTATTGCTGATTACACGTGTATGAAACAACATAGCTCAGATAACATAAAATGCTATGTGAAAATGCTGTTAAATTATGTAGTTACAGCAGTGAAATGATAAGGAACTGATGCCAGCTCTTTAAAGGTTATCCCATTTACTATGTTCCTTTTTATAAGGGATTTTATAAGAAACTTTTTATAAGGGTTTTTATAAGAAATCCCATTTCCCATCACATTCCTAGGTTCTGTTTCCTCCTTGCTCCACTGCTGCCACAGGTGTTGCCTTGGGTTTACCATTTATCAATTGGTTCAGTAAGTTTGAATTAATGAGCCTTCTTAGCAGAGACAAGACATTAGAAAGAGAGCTTATGACTATATTTTTTTGCAAAAGCATCAAACATCAGTTGACTACAGTAGTCACATGGAGCAGGGACATTTAAAAAAAGGAACTTTAACAAGCTTATCGTCATGCATCCTACACAAAGATTTTTCAGCTCCCACCTATTTTAGTCTCTCAAAAGCCAGAGATCTGAGAAGATACCAAAAAGTCAGGCATGTCCAATTTTCCTCATTACCTTTCCTAGTTGAGTCAGACTGGCAAGAATAGGTAGCACGATGCTCTCTCAAGTTCTGTGCTCAAAACAAGCTCATTTAACAGGAGTTGTCTCAAAGACATCATTCACAGGAAATTGTAAAGCCATTCTAAAATGATCTGTGCACTCTTCAAGCTCAGCTCTTTCTTCATGAGGTATTGAGGAGGTCCATGACCTCTGTAAGGCAGCTTAGTTCTGGTATTTTGATTACAAAAGAGATGTGCTGCGATGGCTAAACTTTCCATAAGAATAAAAAATGAATGTAGTACCAAATGGGAGATATTTGAGGTATACATCATAAAGTAATTATGTGACCTCCCATTTCCTCTGCTTACAAGGTGAAAAACAGTTACTACTGACACTGAAATCATCACTGTAACTATACATAGGAGTAACCTCCCTAATAAGCCAATTAGCACTCATTCGTGCTGTCAGATCTATTGCTCCCAGCGCTGTGTGGACTGGCAAACATTTCACTATACTTTGTTCCCATTTTTTAGGTTTTATTTGCATTTTAATATATAAAGACTGGCTTTTTAAAATGAACAAATTCTGGTGAACAAGGGTTGAGAGTAGTTGCTGGCACAGTGCAAATTACACACAGTGAATATATTTGAACCTCTCCTAGCAAATAATATGAGTTGTTCTGAATGCAAATTACCCCATGACAACACTCTCATTACTAAAAGTCACCTACTTCAAAGGTCTCACTAAAGGCTAGTAAAGTAACAGGGGTTTGTACATATTCCTCATTTTGGGTCTTAATTCATCACTCTGCACACCAGCTTCCACTTGAACACGGAGGAGAGAGAGGGAGAGAGAGAATGTATAATGCTGAGTTCACCGGGAGCTGGCTTTCTATTACACAAACATACAGGACCAAATGAGAGCTGTGATAAGCAGAAGCAATTTTATGGACATCTCTGGGCCATTTCAGAGATGAGATAATGGTGACAAAAGATACATATCAAGTGTGACTGGTACTTCTGTAATTGACACCACTGTCACATTCAGTGAGTGGGCAAAACAAGTGTTAGTTATATCTGGAGAGCCAGAGGTGGATTACACAGCAAGACTAGGAACTAACAAGTTCTCCTCATTCTAATAATCCCATTAGATATTGATGAGCTCTTATTTTTGCTATGCACCTCTTTTCGGCTCTTCAGCATAAATTATACTTGTTACGCTCACCTGCTGAAAACCAACTCCCCGCTTGCTACACAACTAACACTTCCATCAGTTTTCTCACCAACTCGTATAAATGACACCACTGCTGAATGCCACAGAGAAGAAACAGACTGGCCTGTGTCCCTTCATTCCCAAGGCTGCAAGAGAGAAGATGCAGCAGCTTGGCTCCAAGGACCACACAAATACTCTGGGGAAGGAGGGAGGGAGAGGGAGGAACTAGCTCCCCTCTGTGTCCAAGACAGCAGCACAGCTACTTCCTGCCTTGGAGCCCTGGTGCAGAATTGCTAATGACCACACTGACTGCTCCCACAGCTATTTCTAATTATCTGTATTGAGAGTTCAGAGATCAGCCATGTCCTGGAATTCCTGGGCAGAGGGGTAGACTGCAGCCTGCAGCAGGCTCACGGTAAAGGATGGAAACAAGGTGGGGAAAGGTCTCAACAGCAAAGGATATTCATGGACAGGCAGCAGGGCTCAGCTCTCTCCCACTTAAATTCACAGTTTGGAGCTGTTCCAGCTGGTGACCAATCAATTCAGTGTTTTCACTGATTGTCATTGCATCCAGGCAACACAAGGAAAGCGTCTTGGACTTTGGGATGGATAGAATGTAAATGCTATTTTTAAAATTACCCAGCAGGATAGAAAGTTACGCATGAGAGCGCTGCATGGGTATTTATTTTATCCCTCCAATCAAGAGACTTTTATTTGTTTACAGGATAAAGCCCCTTGTGTGAAAAAAGGTAGAACTTGGCTCAAGTTATTTGACTACACTGGAGGAGCACGTTTATGCATTGGCATCACTGTGAAGGGGGCTTGCACATTGGTAAT
Organism: Fregata magnificens; assembly: GCA_013389945.1. Classification (NCBI taxonomy): domain Eukaryota; kingdom Metazoa; phylum Chordata; class Aves; order Suliformes; family Fregatidae; genus Fregata; species Fregata magnificens. The sequence continues at coordinate 9,333 of WAAD01027587.1, read as the reverse complement.
CAACCTGATTTTTCCCAACATGCCACTATTTGGCTGCTGCATTTATTTTCCAGACCCAAGCCTGGGTCCAGCTGGGAAATACAGAGAAACTGCATGTACACATTCCACTATAAGTGTTTTTATTTAGAAAAAGAAAATATTTATTTGAGAATATCTTGAAATATTAAGCCCGTACTTTCATTAATTAAAAACTCTCAAGACTGCCCTTTTTATCAGAGCATCTTTCAAGATATTACTGAAAACTCATCATCATCCAATGATACGATATGATGATCTATATTTTAACAGTTGGGGGAATCAAAGCAATGGTATTATGCAAGACTGACGAAGTCACAAAGATGGTCCAAAGCAGACTTAGGAGCAAAATTCCTGACCGACTTATTGACAGTTTTTATTTAAACACAGGATAATCCCTCCTATGTCAATAGCTATTACCAAGAATCCCTTCAACTTTTGCATTGATAGGAAAAGTCTCTCTGAAGTCAACATCCTTCTCTTCTGCAAAAATCAGAGAAACAAAGACAGCCAGAAATTTCATCCATTTCTCAGAAACTCACAGAATATACTAACAACTTCCTGGGAAAAACCCATTGCTCATAGATCTTACTTCTAAATGTCAAGTACTGTGGATGCAGAGCTCTTAGTAAGCTTGTGCACCCTCTCATACCAGAAGGGATATGCTAGCATATGGTACTTCAGGGTAAGTGTCATTGTTTGCTAGAGAAGAACTTTGTTGCATTAATGGTATTGGTAAATATTAAGACAGACAGCTTTTTCCTGCTTACTCAGCAGGCTCTGACCATAAGACTCTAATCTTAGGCACACAGGTTAGTACGGCAGAAGGGAAGTCTTCCTAGTCCTCCCCAGAAGAGAGAGACTCTGCCATGAACACTGCTCAGAATGAATGGATGGCTGCCATTTACATCTGGAGGGGTTTTGTTCAGTGTTCTTCTTCACCCACATCACACAAACTGGGAGTTATTTGTTTTGTTGCTGATCTTCAGCACACAAGATCACAGTACTGTGGGAATCCAGCCTTTCCAGAGTGCACATAAACTGTCTGTAACAGCAGATGGGATTTATCTCCTATCCTGGTTGCTTGAAAGGCCTCACTTGGAAAGGTGGCCAGGAAACCTGTACATCCACTCCTCTGTTACTGCTGAATTATGGAATGCCACAGCTTCCCTAGTTCTCATGACTAGTTAAATATTTAGATAGAAACCTGGTTAATGTTGACATAGGAGAGAGAGACTGATACAATTTGGAAACATTGAAACAATTTTATGCTACTTGTTGACACAAACACAAAAAGTAATGTAGAAAAGGGTAAGACAATCACTCCCATACCCAAGTGCACATCTTGTGATGAAGAAACAACTGGGTTCATCTCTGTATTTCTTTAGGACAGTGCACAGCTGTGCTGGGATTCTCCAGGCTTTAAAACTAAGCTCCACTGTGTTAGTGTCAAAGCAAGTGTTTCACCGGTTGGTTTACGAGCCAAGTCCCAGGAACTATTTTCTGCCCAGTTTCAGAGGTTGAGAGGGTTGATCCTGGTTTTTGCCCCATTCAGCTCTTTGATTCTTTACTAGAACCGCCAGCCTGAGCACCGACCCTGAGGACTGTGGTAGCATTTGCAATATAGTCTCTGTTCACTCTCTGTGGTCCAAGACGGTGCATAACTGAAGTGTAAGTGAGGCAAAGCGCTCAGTCGAGACTTAAAAAAGATTGAGACAGTAGTTGCTTTTTGAGAGAGAAAGATAACGTCAACTACTCACACTAATGACATACAAAGAAATAACAGACTTCTTGTTTCTAAATATAACCCTTAGTTCCCAGAATAAGGAAGAAACTGTCAAACATGGACATGTAACTGTACAACTGGCCATGAAGGAGCTTTTGGATCTCCTATAAAGCAGGTCCCCACAACATGCAGCCCCAGGAATACGCCTGCTTGATATAGCAGTCAAAAAAGTCATCCTGGCTGGCTGTCCTAGCAGCAGAGAGTCCATCTCCCTGATGAGAATGCTTGGCCTCATGACCACTTGACCAAAGGGAATACGTTATGTCCTCATCAGCCTATCTGCATTTGTACATCTTTGGGCCACACTTAATCTGTGCTGGATCTCATCCAGCCAGCAAACAAGTCAAAAAAATATGAGAAAAAGCAGGGGATAATATCATGGAATAGGGCTTGAGAACAAAGAGGATATGGAGGAAATACTATCTAGTACAAAAAGAAAAGGAATGCAAATTCCTGAGAGAAAAAGAAAGCCACAAATTCATAAACAAAAAGCTAGTATTAGTCTGAGTTTAAACTGAATACAAAAGGGTAAAAAGCTTTATATTATATCCACTGCCAAACCACTAGTCAACCAGGCTCTTGCTATAATTACTTGACAAACAGCAAATACTGCAACAGCCTTTATTTTTCTCCATAAGCTTTTGCATCTTTGCTACATGAAGAGCGTAGTACTACGCAGAGACACCAACTTTTACATAGTCTGACATAGCAGCTTTACGCTTCTAGTAGTAAAAGCATTCAGAATTACATTTAATGACTTTTAGGTTATGTTTGGAAGTAATTTGTTTCCAATTTCTGTCTCTCAAGGCTGGAATAGCCATAATAGCGGCTAGGGTTTTTTTCTTCTTTTTGAATAGCCAAGGTACTATACAGGAAAGGCACTTTTATTAATTTTATTAATATATACAGCAAAGACAAAGGTTGAAGTATTTAGACTCCTCTCAATAGCAATCCATATTTCTGGAAACTATGCAGGCTGCAGTCTCCATCAGGATATTTCATCAGGCCCCTAAAACTATCTGTGTTTTAAGAAAAAGAAGCTTCAAAAAACAATTCATAACTTTTGAGGCAAATATTCAGAATGGTTGGGCAATACAGATATTTGTATTTTGCTAATTTAGACTAAACAGCGCAATGTCAGAGTATCGCCCTAAAAATAGTTCCTACATACTCTTAAGCATACTTTCTAAAACTGCACAGTGTTCCTGGGACCTACTGCAAAGTCATATAACTCTGAATAAGGCATGGAAACAAATAAATCATTGTCTTCTAGCTTTGCTCGTAGCTGCTAGCGTATTTGATGCAGAATAACTAAAAGGAATTATTTTCTCCAGGAACTACTTGTACAACATGAAAGCTACATAAAGATTGCTCTGGTTAGTAGTTTCTCCATGCTGTTGAGATTCCTCCAGATGGTATGAAATCGGATCTGATGCTGGTCCTGCAAATACCAATAAGACCGATACCAATTTACCAGCCATCTCACATTGGTGTCAGTGCTATTAGGGAGCGCTGCCTCTTCTCCTGAAGATGCCCACTGCCTTTATCCATAAGCTGGTGTACTGACACTGTCATAGTCAGGGAGATGATACAACGCAATGGCTTGAATGCACAGGTTGGGGATAGATGAAATACAAAAACCTTCAGAGGTATAGCTGTCATTTCCCTTTGTCAGTCTTAGAACACTCCTCGCCGCCTCCTCCTCTTTAGCATTCCTCTACTTAAGACAACTGCACAGACAGCTTTACTATAAAAGACTTCAGTTCTTCAACAAGTGGACCCCAAATGGGTCCTGTTAAACCAAATATAACTTCGATAAAAAGAATAACTATGATTGTGCAGTCGGTCTCAGGTTCTCTCTTCCTCTGTGCCATAGGATGGATGCGTAGTGGTTGGAAAAAACACGAGAACAGTTCTTCTAAGTGAACCACATTCATTAACATGGTGGCAATTCCCTCCCCTCTCTGGAGACTGTATATGTGGCAGAAATAATAATCCTCAGTTCTAATGATCATGGGTTAAATACCTCTTGATGTTCCATGTTTTCACAATACATCTGTGGATAGTAATAGACTTAATCTAGAGAGGTTTGGCCCCTTGACAAATGGTCTCCACAGAGAGCAAACAGAACCAGGGCACTTAAATAACACCACAGTCACTAATGATACAATTATGGAAGGTGATAATGCAACAAGAATGACTCTCAGCAGCTTCCAGGAGTTACGACTCATGGGAACAGAGTCTATTAGAAAAGAGGCACCCAATTTCTACTTCACACTGTTGCTATGATGTACAATCTTTTTAAAGAGATGAAAAAAACACCACAAGACAACAGGGAAAAAGCTATTTTAACATAAATAACTTACTCTCAGCAGGCTTTGTGGTTTAAAGGACTTGTGGTAATTGAGTTCCAGAGCCACAAAAGCAGTTCTCAAGTCTGGTCATCTTATCACCCTAAATTATACACCATGATGTCAACAAATTCAGAGAGGCAGAAGGAGCAGTCTGTTTTATGTCTGGCAAAAGAGATCATGTGCCAGCGCACAATTCTTATAGGGAACCATACATTAGATTAAGGTTGGTTTTTTTAAGCTGGAGATTTTCCTCAAGGAAGTTTTGCACAAAGCCACTAAGCCCAAAGCCTCATTTCACTACAATTCTTTTTACTGCTGAGAATTTTTTTAGCACCTCCTCTGCATAGTTATTCAAAATCGATGGCCAAAATGCCAGATAACATTCCTCTAGGCATTGAAAAGTGACAATTGAAATCATATGATTGATCATGCCACAGTTTATGCAATCCCACTTTCATATTCTTTTCTCCTAGTCATTAAACCGAACTTCCACTTTATTTTCATTCTAGTGATTCTGTCTTCATGTTCTAAATAATTACTCTTTCTCCTTCGCGTTCATATCTTTTTGATATCAAATCACTGCTTAAATAAGGATCTTAGAAATGATACAGCAGATTAGAGAGACATAGATGCTTTCATGTTTTCCCGCAGTTACTGTAAACTCATGCAATTTCTTTTTTTAAAAAACAAACAAAACCCTTCAGGCCAATACTAATTTGTGTTGCACTTCTCTCAACTCCCTCCAGTGTCCGTCTCTTGTTTTATGAGATTGCCTCCTGGGGAACACGCTGAAGTTCAAAGCCAGGGAATGTTCCCACTGTAGTCAATGCAAGGACATATGTCAGGAGCAGGATGTACATTTCTATCTATAGTATAAGCCTTCAATGGATTAAAGCATTTAAAAAGTCGAGCCTTGTGTGCTGGTCCCTAGGTCTTATCCCCAGGCACCTTCCTAGGTCACTAATCCAGCTTTCCTCAGGGAATCTGGGACGTGGGTAGTAGCTGCTACTGAGAGTATCAGTTATTCTAATCCATTTTGCTCATACTGTTTAATGAAATCTGGTATCTTCATAATTTGAACAGAAAGGAATCTCCCTCTTCCTCACCAGCTCAGATCAGGAACTGTCACTAGACCTCAAAGGCAGTACGTTTTGCCACTGAAAAAGGAAGTTAGGCAGCCAAACAGCAAGTCTTTTATTCTCTGATTCCACTGTGTCACGGAGCTGAAAACAGTTTGCATCCAAAGTTATCTGTGGTTCTGGGCTTCATGTTAGAAAGAACATGACAGATTATACTGGAATTTGCACAGATGATGCCTCATAGATAGGCGTATTATCTACGGAAAGAAGTCATGCCTGTCGTCAGGGTTCTGCTCGGTGGAGTTCATTACCTCATTCCCACAATTGCAGTGGCTAAGGAAGGAAGGAGGATGACGCTCTTTACTCCACTCCAGTTCTTTGTACTCAAGAATGACAAAAAGTCCCTGTGGAGCTTAATATCAGCCTTATCGTAAGAGTGCAAGGGTCTGGGAAAAGCAAGTTCAAGAAGATTTAGTGAATGCACTGCAAAAAGCGCAATGGGAATGAGAATCTGAGGAAGAATGTTCAAGAGATAACGCCTCTAAATGAAGCAGTGAAGATAGAGAGGCAAGAGTCTCACCATAAATCAATACCGTGTTTGTCCTTTGGTTCATCTGACTAATTTCTGCCCTGAGGTAATAAGGCCACCCCTCACATCACAGTCTGAACTTCTCAGACTCTCCTGGATTACACAGTGTTTGTCAGTGCTTTACCTGCTTGTTCTCAAAAACTGCTGAAAACTCATTCTACTGCTTTAGAAAGAGTAATGACAGAGGACAGCCATGAACAGAACAAAAGCCTCATCAGAGCAGGAACCAAAACAACAAAGGTTTTTCTGAAACATCATCTGCACAGTCACATAGCAACAACACTGCAGCAGCCATATACAAAGCAAAGACTTCCACTGTCCTCTGAAGCATGGACATACTTTCCTCCAGAGACTAATATTAAAAGGAAAAACAAATAGACCCGGATCACCTTGCACGCCTCCTGGGTGGCGTGCTATTTGATACACAGTTAGCTCCACTACTTGGGTTCAGCATAGAAAGAACAAAACTCCTTTTCTATTCTATCACAGAGGGAACACTTGTCACCCTTGGTGCCAGTCTGGTACCTATAGAATCAGGACAGGCCTCTATATTTGCAAAGCCACGTAATAATTTCTAAAAGCAATATATTTAGTCCACCTTGGGTGTAATCAGAGAGAGAAAACTACAGGCTGACTCTC
>WAAD01027586.1:1179-20525 GCA_013389945.1 Fregata magnificens | reverse complement strand
AACCTGCATTAAACCTGCAATTACATGTTCATAGAGAAGGGCATAACAGGAAATTAGATTATTCAAACAACATGATACTTCCTCTTCCTCCCTTCCCTCACCCTCCAAGTCTGGCAGAAGTGGCCACATTTTTTTTCTAATAGTTTCTTCTGTTTATTCACCAGTTTTTCTTTCTCTTTACCCATGATGTAATCTTCAGAATTGATCCCACTTCTCTTTTCAGCTGCACATCTGGTGACTGCAGGACTTAATTATAATATTTTAAAATATCAGTTCTGTCATTTCTTCTTCCAATACACAGAAAAAACCCAGGACATGGACGCCAAAGAGTCTTTTTGTTATTTCCTTTCTATCATTCAGTAGCAGTGAAGCAGAACATTGCAGAAGTAAAATATTAAACCAGAGAGCATGTTATGAAACTGCATTTTTTTCTTTGTTTTGAGATCAGTGCTGAAGTCTCAGGATGACTTTTTAATCTTCTGCCACTTGGTCTCAAGAGTTCTTTTTCTGTGGATGTTCGAAAATGAAAGGAATTCACATCCCATGCCCTGCAATGTGAGATTTCTTTTAGGTTTCTTTCTTCCCTGCTCTCTAAGTATTTCCTTTGTAAAATAAGTTTTAGACATGTTGATCATCTGAAGATTTTTAAGTGTTGTATGAATTTTTCTGTAATTTGCTGGAAGGTTCTGTCTGCTCTCATGACATTGTCTGAACTACAGCTGAAACAGTATGGGAAATAGAACAATCATAGGCACTTACAACGTAGGCAACGGGGTTTTGTAGTTACGTGGCTGCTTTTCTGTGGCAATGCTGATAGTATCCACAGCGTCAAATGAGAAGTGACAGTGTAACATCTTGGACTCTGCTGTAATACGTTAGCCCCTGATTGTATGTGTATTTGCGAGGACTTAAACTTTATTTTGAAGATGGAGGATATTATAAATTACATGATATATCTGCCAAATTATTTTCACATAACAAAGTCATTAAGTTCACCCATTCTTCAAAGAAGCATGACAAAGTTGTATTTCTTCTTCTCTCTTATTGATAGATGTAGAATTATTTTTACAGCTTGATTTTTTTTTTGTCTGGAAAAACAAACATCACTTGTGGAGACTATAGAGTGCCTGAATATCAACAAAATATAAAAACTAGGTGTTTACTTAGGGTACTGAAGACTTTATGAATATCAGCGCTCTTTTAGATATTTCTAGTTGGTCACTGAGAAACACTGATTATTTCTGGACAGTTTTACTGAAAGGATCTAATTGATATTTTGTTGAAGTTTTCATTCTCAAAATAATAAAATAACCTTGTCTTGGAGAAAGCATAATGAAAATGTCTGTCTTATGCTGCTTTCTTATCCTGCTTCTTTCAATGCTCTTGTTTCTAAATCTGATTTTCTAATCACTTGGAATGTCTGTTTCTTGTTCCAACAATATTGGTATCAGCTGAGTCTGTGGCAACCTGAATAACTTTGTCTCTGAACTCTGTCGTGTCCCCCCCCCTCTTTTTTTTTTTAGTTCCAGTCATTCTCCTTCATCTATCTCAGTTCAAGTTAACTGGAGGAAAAAACCCTTTCATCTTCACAATTTGGTAATACGAAATTTCTTTAACCATTTGTTTAAGGTTGTCCTTTCTCAGTTTCATTGTTTGCCTGACAATTTTGTGGCTATTGATGACATTTGCTGCTGCTTCCATTTTGTACTGGTGACCTGAATATTGAATTCATTTAACTTGATCTTTCTTTGGTTTTGTGTCCTCTAAATGTTGTCATTTGTTTGCCTCTGTTCCTATGTGTATGATGCCTCCAAATCAAAGTAGGTTACAAAAGTTATTGAAACACAAATACAACAGTACAGTTTGAAGTGTTGTTTTATCATTTAGGGCAGTGTTTCTCCTTTGCTGTTTTTGTTCCTTGATAGTTTTAATCTCTTTGCAGTTGATTATGAAGAATGCTGCTGAGCGATCTTTGTCCCTGTAATTGAGTAGTGGCTACTACTGAGCTTGCGCCGGGACTTACAGTCTACAGTTTTGTAGGTGTGTGTTTCTGTTTCTGACTTTCAACAGAAATAAAGGGGTGCCAGTATTCTTTTCACAACATACATGGTTTTTATGTTACATTTTAAAATCTTTATTTATTGTACTTCTACTTTATCTTGCCTTTGGACTGGTAACTGACTGCACTGGTAACAACCACAAGGTGTTGTGCATGACTTTATTAAAAATGTTTTTCTTTATATGAAAAAATCATCTCTTGATTGCTGAAACGATGTTTTCTCCTCTCATGAGGACAATGTCCAATATACTGGTGAGCCTTCAATAAATGCTTAAACATGAGCAAGCTTAATTGTTGTATAGCAATTCACTATAGAATATATTCATCACCTTGCTTCTCCATCATCCATGAGAGTTTATCCATTATCCTAAAGTGTTTAATAGAACATATATTTGCTGAAAAATGGAATACTTTGGATGTATTTTAGGTAGCTGAATGCACTCAGGTTGCTGAAATAGGAATTTCTGATATTTTAACATATCTGAAAGAATATGGCAGTAACTGGGGATTAAGTAGCTTTAGGTAATTAATGTCAGTACAAGTAGCTGATTTGTTTGGAGTATATTCTTGTATTTTTTAACATTTATTTTACAACAAAACTCTATTAACATGCCCATTAACCACCAGATACCTATTAAATTTATGTGTATAGACCACCCCTGTGTATAGGGCATCTTGGTAGCATGAATAAAATGATACTGACTAATCAGCTTTAAATGAAAAGTACCAATTCTGAATCTAGTGCTGCTGGCATACTTTTTGATTCTGACACCTCCAGTGTAGCTGCAGAACAGAGCTATTAGCATTTCAATAGTCACATTATTTAATGAGATAATTAGGTTTATTCTAACTATACTGAAAAAAATTAATAGTGTAAGGCTTTTTTTCTGGTTCTCTCAAAAATACTACGTTGCAAGTGCATTAAAAATGAGATATTGAAAACACTTAGGTTTTGGTAACTTTAAAACATTTCCTTAAAGCAGAGAATTATTTCAACTAATTTGTCTCAGATGTTTTGGCTATTTTTTTTCTTGCTTATTAATTGACTAAATAGATTATGTAATTCTTCACTGGATTTTTTAGAAGATGTTTGCAAACTTTTTTATCAGAGTTCTCTTCTTGACATCATTCTGAGACAACTGAAGGAAGTTTCAGTCAGTTCAGCGAGAATTAGAATGTTTCAATCTTTGTGACCTGGTTCACTATGCGTAATTGGAGAAAATATTTTCCCCCTCTTGTCCTTTACCCTGTCCACTTACATATGTGATGTGTTTTAGAGCAGATATGGGTCTCACTATCTGCTTGTGTGTAAGTCCCCATTTTAGTTGCAGTTGTCTTGTGCTACTGATGCAAAAATCAGATCAGTTACTTGCAATTCATAGTCTGCCAGTGAAGGTATGTGCTGTTATTTCTGTTTCTTGACTGAATGAAAGCTAACTAACACAGCATGAAAATAAGTTGAATCAGATTCACCTCCCTCATTCATATTAAAAAATTTAAATGGATATTTACGGTCGAGTTTAGAGCACTCATAGTTGTAGAAACAGAACATTTGTCTGCTAGAAATATGGCCAAATTTAAATTAGCTTTCATATTGTAACAATGATTTATGGCAGTTTATTTTCCACTAGGGATTCAGCTATTGTATATTTTTTCCCCTATGTTCTTTCTTGTTAGTTTGCCAAAAAACAGAAGCATAAAAGGAAGAGATTCTGTTCTGACTTTCATGATAGCAATGAAACTATTAGATAGGAGTGAAGCCTAGTCCTTTTCTGAGAGCCAAAGTGAAGCTTGTGCACAATGAATGTTTATTTTAGAGCTTGAGTGAGATTTAAGAAGAGACATAGAGAGTACTTGGAGAATTTTCTGGTCTGGAATCTTTATATTGAATAGGAATGAATTTACAATGTGTCCCATTTTAGAGACACATATCAGTGACAACCAAGCTGGAAAGAGCACAGGTTGACTTTCAGTTAATGAAAATGATACTTTCATTAAGTATTCCCATTAGGCATTGATGTGGGTTTGTTATTGTTGTTATCTCTAGCATAATCTTAAGAATTACATACTGGATTTTGAAAGAAAAACAACATTTCAATACTAAAGCCACAGGTAGGCATTTGGAAGATCCACATGTTTTCCTCCCAAAGAGGCAGAACGCTTCTGATTTGCTATCTGGTACTATCTTACTCCTTTTTTATATGAGGCAGTTCCTGTTGAATCCTGCTGTGGATATGTGTGATGTTAGAGCTAAGCTGATGTAATGCCTGCTGCTCTGCTTTGGGGTCCTGCCCTTTTCCTTGGTCTGGCTCCCAAGCTCCTCTGACCTTGCAGTGTGTCTGTGCAGAGAACCACACTGACAGAAACCCAGCCCCAATTGACCTGTATTCTGCTGATTTAGTCCTTTGAACGAGCTCACTGCTGGGTCACAGGAATGGCAAAGTTTGGGCATAGAGAACAACAAAATTTATTTCTGGTAAAGGAGAGATAAGTAAGACCTTTCTTCTTAATAACAATTAGTGAGTTATAATAGCTAGTATGTACTGATTTCGTCTTTCATATCTGCTATGGGTTGCTGGCCCTTTCTCTTTAGTATCTAATTTGGCTTGCTTTTAAGCTTAGAAAACAAGCTGGACATATATTATTGTTGAAAGATAGACTGTCACAATTTTCTTCCACTTGTTACGGCTCTGCAGTAGCTTCTCTAACTTACTCTGGATGATTGCCGTGAGCTTAGAGCTGGACATGTAATATTGCTTGACTGTACTTACAAAACAAGGTAGGTAATAGCAACAATTTTTTGTGATTCCAGTTAAAGGTTTGGACTAAGCCAGAAGGTGCAGGTTTTACAGGACTCTCAGAAGACAATGGTGTGGATGGACTCAGTTTGCACTGAGTCACTGTGGCCTTGCCAGATACAGCTTTCCTCTATTTGCAACCATTTTCATGGCTCTGCACGGTGCACGTTTCTCAGAGTAAACGAAGGGCTGCTTTGCACAGATGCAAGTGGCAACCTAGGCTGAGTTTGTGCAGTGCTGCTAATATGCATCATAAAACACTCAAATGACCTCACCAGAGACAGTTTCTATCTCAAATTCTTCAGTGCTTAGGTTGAGTGATGCTTACATAGTGAGCAGCTATTCAGTGTCTGGCTTTGTCGTTATCATCCACTGTGTGACCTCATGCTTTGCATGCCATTCAGATATTGGGTCTTGTGGAAAAAGTTATTGAGAATATGCCTTGGACTATTATATGATGTGTAAGACTAATAGCTCTGACAGAGGCATGGCTTTTGTAACCTTTTTTTCCCCTAAGAAATCTTTGCTTATATTTTCCAATACTTAAAAAGGAGTTCCTCAAACACTCGAATTCGGTTAAGTAGATATTTTCACTTACCCTATCTGTAAGGACAGAAATGTTGTAAAAAATCTGTTCTTCTGGAGCTAACAAAGTAGTGGTAAGCAATGGTTTCCTTTGCTGGCCAGCAATCAGAATGAAATGACACTTGCATTTTGTTGCTGGTTTCATTAGCTACTGTTGACAGCAAAAGAGTGTTAACTGGGGGACTCTGCACTTTACTGAGGACTCCTAGCATGTACCTGCAATGAGACTTTTCTGACCTATTTTAAAAGTATCTCTCTCCCTGGCACTTCCTTTTGGTCCTCATATCAGGTCTCCCCCACTTTAACTCTGTAGGTGTTCTCCCTTTTGCTGAACCCTGAAAGCTATTTCCAAGACAATAAGCAACCCTGGCATAAACGAGAGCCAAGCAATTAAACTTGTTGCAGTAGTAAACATTAGTAAAGAGTTCTACAAAGTTTTGCTGTCTGCAAGTCTCATAAAATTCTGGCTCTTTCCAAATGCCATTACAAGTAAATAGTTTGCTGCATGCCCTGAAGGTCAATGCACACTGGCTGTTTTGGACAAAGAGTAGGTAATAAAAAATTGAGTTTTATTCTTTTTCAGATTAAGTCTTTTTTCTTCCTTTTCTCTTTCTTCTTTGTTAATATATTTGTTATCTCAGATGCAGAACACTTTGTTTCTTCTCCAGTGACTCATTGTTCAGTGAATATGGTAGTGGAAGACAAAATACCCAAAAGACAAAAACATTTAAACTACTAACTGTGTGCTTGATGTGTAAACTTGGTGACTTGTTCAGTGTTGTTTACTAAAAACCAGACCAAACCATTTATATTATAGCTTCTCAGTCTGTCTATTTTAGCAAAATATTAAATGGCAAGAGAACAGCAGTTACATTTTTTTTCCCTGTGAAGTAAATAGTGTTAATTGTTATTGATTTCATGTCCTAGAGCTCTTTAGAACACTAGTAACAGGTGTTTTCTCCTGTATGTACATTTCAGACTTTTTTTTTAAAGAGCAGTATTTAACATTCAAATTACATTTCACAGAAATGTAGTCAGTCTTTTTTCAGAAGTCCTGTGTTTTTGTTGTTGAGGAAATGGTATGTGCTCATCAGACCTCATTTGTTTATCTATGCTCATAATCTTCAAAATCGTGGTCACAATTGTTATTACTCAGATGCAGAATTAAAATAAAATGAGATTTTTTTCTCAGTTATTGCAAAATTTCTTAAGAACCTCAAATAGAAGATTCAGAATTAAAAATTTATTGTATTACAAATAATAAATCCATATTTATTTTCCTGGGATTTGTTTTCCTGCATGTAATGGTGTTTCCAAGGTGATGAAAATCGAGAGCTACTGATACTGTATAACTTGTGGACTAATACAAGAAAGTCTTTAAAGACTAAATACAGTAATTTTAACTAAAGAATTATAATGGCACAAGTTTTTGTGATTTGGTATGTATGTTGGACTTCAAATTATACTGTTAGTTTGTGGTTATATCATGAAAGTGAGGTAAAGTAATACTTAAGAGTATTTGATATGCCTTCAGAAAAAGTGGATTGGGGGAAGATTTTAGAAATATTTAAGACTTTTCCTGCGTGGAAAGACCTGTCTTCTGCTTAGACATGGAAATATCTGGTATGTAATTCTAGCCAGCGTGGTCTTGTATAATTAATCTGTCTGGCTTCAGAAAGTTCAGTCTATAATATTGGGCTCTTGCAGGGTGTTTTGTAGCCTATTTGTAGATTGCACTGAAGTCTTTGTTTGGGAGATGCTGGAAAATATAAATCTGTATTATAATCAATTTGGAACAGCAGTTTTCTGCTGCCTGCTCTCGCAAGGTACTCTCTGACAATAATACAGATGCACTTCTAAAATAATGTAGGTGGCTGTTTACAAGTCTGCAAGCAACCTTCACTCCCTGCAACTGTTTTCAGGGAACAGAGTCAGTGACAGATGCCCTAGAAATAACTAAGCAGAGAGAGAGTGTGTGTTGCTATGGAAGCTATTCTACTGCTTGATGTGCACTGTATCATCCAATTTAGAAGAGCTTTGGAGCCAATCAAATAGCTTTTTTTTGGCTTTTTTCTTCTTTTTCTTAGAATGTGCCTTTGGGGGCAAATCCTGTGAATCAGAGCACAGTCTAAGCAAGCTGAGAACTCCAGGAGCCAAAAAAGAAGTAATCTGATATTTGGTGTAGCTACTCAGCTACTTTGCAGCCACTCTGCAACTTTCCAAGGCTGTGTTAGTATTTGTTGTGTGTGTATATTCTGAGTGGTAAATTGCAATTTTGTGGCAGTTGATATTCTAGTTCTGGTACAGACTTAAGGAGAAGTCTTGTACTACTGAAGGTAACCTCTGTGTGTCGGTTTCCCAGGTACAAATGAATGATGTCTTTCTCCCACACGCTGTCTAACCTTTTCAGACTGTAAGTGCTGCTGTGCAAAACTTCTTATAATATCTTTGTATGTCTAATATGATGGGACTCCATTCTTAGAGCTACTGGAATATGAACAGCAATGACTGAGTTGGAGCCGCTGCCCCTCCTTAGCCTCTTCTCCCCTACCCCAAGGCTAGTGTGAGATGGGAAAGAAGGATTTATCTTTTTCTAAAAGATGTGCTTTTGCATATTCTAATCTTATTTTTGATGCAGTAAAATTGCCAGGTTCCAGTGTACTGGGGGGTGGAGAAGAGAAAGAATTAACTGCTGCATTGGAGCTAAGGGAGAAAAAACAACATCACTGGGTTGTTAAACATTTATGTTTGGGGGGTTTTTTTAAGGGTTGTGTAATCTTTACTACTACATTCTCTTTCTCTCCATTTTTTTCCTTTGTGCTGGTTCAGAGGTGAATGTGATAAATTCCCATTACAGGGTTTACATTTTCGTGATGCTGAGTACCTGCTGTTTTTCGTGAGCAGGGAATATTTGGAACTTCCAGCAGAGGCTAGCACCAGTTTCTAACGAAACTTCAAAATAGCTGAAGCAGTTCTGTTTTAAGTATTTGGAAGGATATTTACAGCATCTAAATAATTACTTGTGCCATATAGGAGATATTGTTGTGATGTATGTTGAGCAGACCTTATAATTAGTTCCCTAGGGAACTGAATGAAAATGTGACTCCATTCTGCACTTTCAAATCAAATGTGGCCTTGCTAATTAATCAATTTTAAGAATACCAGGTACTGTCACATAAAACTCACCATTAATGCTGGAACAAAGGTTGACAACTTTTGCTAAGAATACAAATGAAGGGGAGAACAGCAATGATTAATCATTCCCCTACTTGAAAGTGATTTTTATTTAAACCCATCCTCCCTATTTTATATAGCTGCAAGCTTGTTAATGGCTTAAAACTTCTTACTGCATGCTGTTAAGTAGTTTGGCAGATCACAAATGTTACTTTAAATGAGCACTTAATAACACTGAGTTAGTGACTTTTTTAATGTAGTTAGCAAAGTACTAATACTTCCAGTGTAAAGTAACGTTGTGCAAGACCATGGCATGTAAAAAATGAAAGATGTATTTTCTTCAGAGCAGAAATTCAAAGGCAGAGTACTGCATAGTGTTCCCTCTCTGTCGTTACTCCTGGTAAATTCAGCTGCAAGGGGAGAACATCTGTATCTCACTTCTTGAAAATGTGTAAATATCGTCTCGACATCCTCTTGCTCACACTTAAACTATCTGGATGAATTATCTGGTTTGTAGCATAAGCAGAGGGGAAGGGAATAATTGTAACAGCAATTTCAGTTATTCACTGAGCCACAGCAGATTTAGTACCCTTTATCAGAAATAACCTTGCACGTTGGCTGCTAAGGTTGTAACTCAGTAATAAGCATCCGCTGTAGTTCAAGAATGGTGTTTTGATTTCTGAAGCACTGGTGGCAGAACAAACATACTTGTCAGTGCCATCCATATTCCTCGCACTTTTACCATGGCAGACTAGTGTTTCAGGATACCAAATTGATGTCCTGCAATAAGTTTTGCTACACCCCTAGCTAACTAATACAAACTAAAGACAAAAATTATTTTGATGTTATACATTTAAAGCAAGAGAAAAATGGGTGCTATACAATCTATATATGTAGGGGGGTCTGTGTGTGTGTCTATATAATGCATATACTTTCTCCATTATGAATGTCTCCTAGATGCACCATGGCAGACCAGAAAGAACTGTAAAAAAATTTCTGATAACATCTTAAATTGTGCAGCTCAAATCAGTTTCTCGTGATCTCCAGAGCCTCAATGCATGTGGCTTCATGGCTCTGCTTCTTATCAGTCACTCTGATGTTCTTAGTGCTGTAAAAGCATTTCAGAATTTGTCATAATCCAGAAGCTCAAGCTAATTAAGAATTAGGCAAGTAGATGTAGTAATAGTCAACACTTTGGTGGATATGACTTGGCGCTGCCAACTTAAGGTGGATTTCATGTTACATCTGCTTTCAATTAGTAGGTGTCAGGCCCTAAGTGCAACTCCTTCCTCTGTCCTAAAGCTTTGGCTGCCTGTACTCAAAGCCAGCTTTGATGTGGTGCAGCTGTGTAACCTTGGATCAGACTGCTGTGAGAAGAGCACTGGGAAGCCATGTTGGAGACCTCCCTAGTTTTGCTTGGGAGTTGCTTGCCTAAGCTATGTTGCCTGTGCTGGGCCATTTGCCTTGCTGATCCTGATCTTGACCCACTGACTTGACTTCCTGGCTTGAACCCAGACCTGCTGCATTGATATGGACTTGGGTGGCAGTCACTGAAGTGTGCCTCACCCTGGCTACTTTATCTGGCCAGCTCTGCTCTTGCTCAGGTACTGTGGGGTTGTGCCCCATGTCAGCAAGGACACTGCCTGTGCCTACCTTGTCAAGCTCAGCTCCTGGTTGGCACCCCAGTTCTGCTGCACCCTGACACTAAAGGCCGCCTTGAACAGTTTGTGGTTGTGGCAACTCTGGGGAATTTTGTGATGGGAATTAATAAATATTAATTTCTTAGTATTTTTGAGACATTGAAAAATGATCAGAGATGCATTGTTTTACATTTTGCAGGAATGAGTTTTATAATATTTGTTTCACCTCCCAAGCTTTTGGAACACATTTTTGTGTATAATCTTCACGGGCAACCTCCAATAAGCACCGCAAGACCCACTTCTTCCCCTGCTCCCCAGTCTTTGTTATACAAAAATGGTTTGCTTTGGAAGACATAGAGAAACTGTATCTCTTATTGCAGGATTTTGAAAACAAAATGGGAGCTATTCATAGAAGGTTGGAGAGGTAGAGGATATAAAGAAATTACTGTGGCGTTAGTCATTGGGGATGCTGTGCAGTGTGGACCTGTATACGCAAACTATCTTTACAGTACACTTATGGGTAGGTCATGTCAGTCTCTCACTACTTTGTTGTATTTATAATGTGTATTTGAAACATCAGTTTTGAATTTAACTATTTTTTCCTCCTGTTTGAATAGAAGCTCTCAGGGCATGTAAATTCTTACTGTATTTCTAAATAGTACCAGTACAATGAGCTGTTAATGTTGATGGCTCTAAATTGTATTTCTGTAGGTAGAAGACTCAGATTCCAACATCCACCAGAAGTATCTGGATGTTGACGGCCCAGTGCTGTGACAATTTGAAAGATCATCTATATTCGTGATGAACAACATTCTTCTGATTATAGTATTCTTTGTCGCAAGGGAATATGCTGCAGAAGAAATTCTTGTTTAATATGGGATTGAATCACTATAGTTACAAAAGATTAAAAAAAAATCTCAATTTAGAATTATTAGTCATTTTATTCTCTCCAATTAAAAGTGTGTTTATTTTTCCTATGCAAACTTAATTTGGTAGCATGTGTCAGTTAAATGAAGAAAAAAAATTCTGACAGCAAAGGGAGAATTTTGTGTTGTGTGCCAGTGCTTCACATGAATAGGAGAATTTTTTTTTTAATTTTAAGCTATGAAGAGTGTGTATGCATCCAGACACACACTTTTTTATAAATGCACAAGGGTACCATACAAAGAGCTGTTTCTGAGAAGCTGAGCCAAGCTTGACTGAGCAGACTCACTGGCTTAAACTTAATTCAGTGTAGGGAACAGATGCTGTACAACAAAAGGGCATGGAACAGGAAGGAGACTCACCAGGCAGGTAAACAAGGCTGAGGAGAGACAGTGTCAGGCGTTTCATTTGAACAAAGTCTTGAACACACATGTCCTAACTGTGAGAGTTGAATGCCCTTCGAGGTGGAAGGGCTTTACAGATTCTGACATGCCATCCTGAAGCAAAAATAATGCATGTTTCTTTTGATAGCACTGTGTCTCCCTCATCTGAGTCTTTTTCCATTTCGTAAAGAAGATTGATCTCCTATGTGGTGTGGTGTGGCTCCAGTTATTTACTCAGGAGCACAGACACTGTCTGACTATGTAAAATCATTTTCACATGAAGCAGTACTCAGGTAGTGATTGCTGTTCAGTTGTCCCTCTCTAATATTTCTTCTTTTGTCTCAAATGTGTGTTTACAGCAAGGAAATAGGGAGAAGAGAAAAAAGTTAGAAAGAAAAAGGCCAAAGTTTTATCTAGTTGTACAAGAAAAAAGCTTTTTAGGAAGGAATTTTGTTAAAGGAGAAAGGCACTTGGCACACAGAAGTGATACAGCTGCAGAAATTTTTTGGCTACTTGTGCCAGAATCTTTCCTCCTAAGTTTCAGTGCAGAATGGGGTGTACTAGCTTTCTATTGCACCTCTGAACTGCATGAGAAGTACTAGACCTGCGCAGGTGTCCATGAGGAGCAATATTGAGAAAACTATCATTTTACATGTTTCATAAAGTGAATTTGCGGAAGTGCCTTGTTGAGACTCAGACCTTTGCTGTTGGTGATAAGGGGTATGACAGCGAAACCAGCTTGGCTGTTCAATCCAATATGAGTTGGCAGGGGTGGCAATATTAAAGAAAAAACAATATACAGCCAAACTTGAGATCACCAACATAGAGAGAGTTTGAATCTAAGATGTTTTGAATCAAATTTCAGATAAAGTGTTGGTGTGAGGCTTGTGTGGGGTCTGATGCAGTATTACTGTCAAATACCTGAAGACTAGCCAAATTATTTAAAAGACAAGCTGCTCTCCTGACTTCCTCTTGAAGTCCAGCGTGCAGTAAATTGTGAAATACAAAGAATACAAGCTTCAGATAACTTGATATATTAAAGGACGGTGCATTGTCTAATCTTTGACAGAGGTTCTTCACCCTTATATTAAATTCAGTTTGCCTTATCTATTAGATGAAGAGGTTGTGTGATGAGGTAGCAGGCTTATCCCAGAATAAATGTTTTGGTGCTTGCTCTATACTTGGAATTCTTGGCTTCCAGCCTCTTAGTTGTGTACTGAGTTTTGCTGATGTGGTTGCGGTTGTAGAGCTTACCACCAGGAGCCAGGCACTGCTTTAGGCCATCCCAGATTCCCTGAGATGCTACAATTAGTATTAATGCCTCACCATACTTCCCAGGCTACTTTGGCAACTTTCTCTTGACTTTGTACTTTTTTTTTGTTGCTGCCATACAACAGTTTTTGAAAAGGTTCTAGTTAGGGTGGACCTCTTTCTAACCATAATTAGTACAATTGAGAAATAAATGCATACCACAAGAGGATTTTTTTTTTTAAACAAACATGTGTTGGGTAATTCATGGACTACTTTTGTCTTTTGTGTAACCAGAGGGTATAATCAGGGCCTGTTTGTAGCATTATATTTGGATATCCAGGGAAAAATCATTACATATGCTACATAAAATTTAAAATCTCCATAAGAAGGAAAGGTGGCTTGCATGGGATTTTTGTTTTCTAAATTGAAATGAAGCTACATCAACAAAGTATTGTTCCCTCTATTTTTTTTAAAACATGGAGAATATGGACAGTGCTGATAAGATTAGCAGTGGAAAGTTATGTATCCCAAACTAGCAATCTTTTTTTCTTCCCTGCCATTAAGACAAGCTGAATTTCTTTTTCAAAGTCTCTAAAGATAAATGCAGTCTTCCATGCCAGGTTTCAGCCCCTGAAAAACTTTTTATTTAGTAATAAATCCACTGGAAAAGAGGTTTACAAGAAAAGTGCTGACACAACCTTAACCATCGTGGCACAATTAGTTTAGCTGCAGGTTTGTTGTAATCCCAAAACAATAACAGAAAATTGTCATGTCAAACAAATTCCATCTGTCGTTTGTATCATGCAGTCCCTGGATTATAACTCTTTACATATTATTATGTCCTCTTCAATCAAGTTTTCTAATATCAAAATTACATCCAGCTTTCTAAGTACTTCAGTACAGATACTCTGAGTAGAGAGTGAGTTAGCCAAAGACAAAGCCCAGAATAAATACATCTTAAAGGAGATACTGGCATTCATGTATGTACCACTCTGTGGTATGTAGAGTTTCCTTGTTTGTTTTCTTTCTTTCTTTCTTTTTTTTTAACTCCTTTCGGGGTTGAGAAAACAGTTCTGTATTTGAGATAAACATTGACCAGACTAAGTCCTATTATATCCTTGTTACAATGACATGAAGTATTAAAAGTGGGCAACAGTAACTCTTCTGTCTTCCTGACCAGCACTAAGAACAGATAGAAAAATTGCATTTAATTCTGGTATAATTGTTTAAGCTATTCATCACCTCCATGACCAAATGCCAAAAGGGGTACTAAAATCTTTTTGCTGGAAAAGTGGGAGGGAGAGATGACTGAAAATCTACTAAATGTATATATGTTTTCTTCACTTCATCATTCTCAGATATTACCATTTAATATCTCTTGATACATTGAGACTCATATTTCTAGAAAACTTGCAGAGGGAATATTTTCATGACAGAGCAACACACTGAGATTGAACTTATCTGAAAGGGATATATTTTTTCTCTGGTTTTGTAGAGGCAGCATAAAAACCTGTGATAAAAAGGCAGAAAATAGTATATTATTTTAGAAAATGGAATCCTGTTCTGAGAAAAGAAGTGGAAATTGCCTTCTCTCTCTGCAAAATTTCTTGGTTTACCACTCCCATAGATGCAAAACATAGGAAAAGTTTCTTCTCTTTCCAGGAGAGAAGAGATAAAGAAACAAATTGATACTTTGAGTGCTTAGTTAAATGTCTTTTAAAGAGTTCAGGTGTTACTCAAAAGCTATCAAGTGTAAGCAAGCTGAATAGGTGAGTGTTAAGAAGTTTGCATTTTTATTGCCATTCCTAGCATTGACATCTGCTGAGTTCTGTTGGGTGTGTGTGGCTGTGACAGTTGCAGCTTTGCAGCCATGGATCGATTTCTTCCTATTTAGACCAGGACTGTTTCTGTCCCTGGGAGACTGAAACTTAAATTCTAGCAATGACATTAGCAAGAGGACAGCGACAGTATTCATGTCAGGTTAATGTCTAGGAGCATCTGTCCAGAATATTTGGCATAAGGAGATTTTTTTCCAAAGTTCTGGACTTTTATGCCATTGTCACCTGGAGAGAACTAGAACCAGATATATGCTTTGAGTGTGTAGACTGTGTCTTTTGTCTGCTTAGTTATTGGCTTCTTTACTACCCCAAGTGTATAAGAACTTAAGCAAACTGATATGTATGAATTTTCACATTGATGAAGTCAGTGGGATCACATTTTTTATAAAAGTATTCAATAGAACAAAATTTTTCTAGGCTTTTGAGACCTTCCTTTTTATCCAAAGTACAATCTAGCAGTAGCTAGTTCATTGATAGATGCTGATATCCCTTAGAAAGGAATAGGATGTAACTTGGTTCTGACAAAGGTGTGATCACATTTCTCTCACTTACATACAAATGTTTCTTTACACAGAGCACATAATGCTGAGCCTCTTTTCTCATAACTTTTAAAAATTCAGATGCTATGCTTTAAGAGTTTGTTCTCTATCAAGCTTGGCATATGGGATTGATTGCCTTGTCACCTGGCTGTAGTTCCTGATGATACGCGGTAGTTGTATTGCATACAGTTCTTCATGGGATGTGCCCTATTTTTCCACACTAATGTGTTGTTTCATTCTTGCTCTGTCCCATTTTTTAATTTCAATTTAAGTTGGAAAAGAACTCAGTAAGGATGTAGTCATTGAACAAGTTTATTATCGCAAAGGAACTGAGAGTCCCTTTGGTTCTTTTATTGCATGCTAACAGTCTTAACGTCCTGAGACTGAACTCTGCCTCCTTCCTATGAGAGAACAGATAAACCGTTACAGCAATACCAGATGAGGCTGCAGTACTTACAGCTGTTGTGCAAAAAAAACATTTTATGTGTTCAACAAATGGGGATGGATACTTTGCAGAATGTGCGTGTGTGTGGGAGCACTAGTTAAAACTTCCCCCGTGAGCTTTTGTTCGAGTGTTTGGCAGAAACAAAAGAGCAGTTTCCACAATTGAATGTGTGCTTGTTGAGAATGAATTATGTTTATACAGAGGCGAGAATCCAAGCTCAAATAATGACTTTTCCTTGATGATGATGCATTTTTCTTGTGAGGTTCCTTCACTTGTGTTATCTATGGTCTGCTCCATTCTTACAGCCCATATGAATGGAAAAATGGAGTCCTAAAGCAGAGGATTCTGATGCAAGCTAGAACCTAAGCTGCTGTAGGGGAATATGCTGGAATATATGTGTTTCTTACAAACACCTCGAGAATGATATTGCCCCCCTTCCCCAGCATGTAATGCTATTTTATTCAGATGGGTTTAAGAGTGTGGTCAATTCTGACTGTATCCTCTTTATATCAATGTAAATGACTATTCATGTGAAACGAGGCAGGGAACCAACTTGCTGTATTTTACTCCCCGATTCAGAGTTCCTACATGACTTTTGCAAAGATACGTAAAGGATACCAGTGACACAGCTACATAATAAAGCCCCAGTTTTAACAGCCATCGTGAATAAACATAAAATGAGTTCTCAGGGCTAACATAAGGAATAGATGAATTTATGGAAGTAAATGGTTTGCTGACACCATTATGTGATAACTTTCCTTAGCCTTTAAATTAATGGGAAGATGAATTAGCAGTCCTGCCCAAGTATTTCTTCTGTAGGATACTGAGAGGCAGTTGAAGGTGGTAAATCTAGCAGCAGCACCTGTTGAAAACAGCATCTTTAATCTTTCTGTTGCAACTAAAGTTTTACTCTACAATTGGAAAAGAGGCAATGGCTTATCCAGTGCAAAATGTAGGGGTCAATACTGGTACGTACTGCAGACTACAGAAGTTTAGTGCAGTCAGCATAGGGGCACTAGTAACTGCCGAGGTCCCAGTAGCTGGTATTTGAATTGCCTTACATTTTCTTGCTGTGTGAACTGTACTGTCTGTACTTCATTTTCTTACTCTCGAGCCAGTGTAGTAATCACAGAAAGTAACACTACATCCTGTGCAAGGAGGTGGTTCTTCCTGCAGTATGTCACCCCTACCAGGTCTGCTGTAAGACAGTTTCTCCTGAACTAATCAGTAGCCTGCAAAGCAGCAGCACATAAACTGTTCAAAAGCATCATTTATTTGTATTGGTCACCTCTCCTTATCTGGGGGGGTGTGATTCATCAGTCCTTTTCTAGTAACCTCTGTCAGGCTTGGCCTGTCCACCATCACTTATTCATATTGCTGGTAAATTGTTTACAGGCAGGCTGAGTATACTTGACTCTGAAAGCCCAGAAGCTAAGCCAAACCCGCTACTGCTGCAGGTAGCTCTTCTGCAACAGAGAAATGAACTTTATTACATAGCTGAGTGGTGAATGGTTGTTGAGGGCTTTGGATGTGAGTAGTTTGAGATCAATTGTTCTGTTTTGCTGAGTAAAGCAGCAGGGTTGAGCTCAAAGTTTAGGGATGATAGTTTGGAGGGAAAAAGATTAAGGACAGGCAATTATCTTTAGCTTCANTGGAGGGAAAAAGATTAAGGACAGGCAATTATCTTTAGCTTCAGTGGTAGTTACGTGGCTAAATTCCCTGGTGGGTCTTGAGAACACTGGTGCTTCCCTACAGTCTTTTTAAAAACAAACAAACAAACAAAACCCAAAACAAAAAACAAACAAACAAAACAACACCACCACACCCCACCAAACAGAAATCTTATACCAAAAGCAGAGATTTAAGAGCTCTTCAAATTTAGAACTATTGTCATTTCTCAGTTCTGTTTGTCTGGAATACTATGGGAAAGCCTGTAACTCCATTATTTTTAATTTTTTTTAATTTATTTTTTGAAGTTAAGCACAGACAATAGAAGTCATCAGTGACTGGTAAATGCTATCAAGGAATCACTAAAAAGTCTCACAGGCCTGTATATGTCTATAAGAAACACCAAAATAGCCACACTGGCTTTATGTAAGCTCCACAGAAAGCCCAGAAGCTGAGGAGTGTCTGAAAGAGTCTGAGAAAATACTCAAGTGAAGAAATATACAGTAGAATGGATGGACACATATACAAAATTCAACCACAGGAATAACCACTGAAGTAGAGGGAAAAAAACCCCCTCTTGTAGAAAGTTGTCTGTCAGGAACTGCTGTACCTTCCATAGGGAGCTCGGTCAGCCCTTCTTGGTTTTCCTTCTAATATAGCCTAGGATACCTGACGCTGCTTGAAGTGTCCAGTGAACTAACTCAGGCACTTGAAAAGGCATTCACCTGTTATGTGCAACAAATCCTAAAGCTTTAAGTCCTGTGTTACTTAGAGTGACAACAAAGTTCCAAATTCTATACCTATACTTAATTCAATTTTTGGTAGCAAGTGAATAGGTGAGAAACTACAGCCATTAGCTATGTCATGAGTGCAGGGAACAGGCTGGTTGTAGTGCATCCTCTGAGGACAACAGTCCACCATTGTATGTACACATACGTAGCAACAATTCCTGTCTGTCTCTGGACTGTGCATACAGTTTTATTACTCAAATGACTCTTTGTTCACTTTTTTGATTAGCTAGTAGTAAAAGCTATTCCATATGTGAGTTAGTAACATTTTCTCCTAGTAGTGGAATATCACCTTTTCTGGAATTTTGCTAATACTACAGATGTCGGTTGCATTTGCAGAGCAGTTCTGGTGTGCTTGTACTGGGTTATTTTTGAAAGAAACAAGACCAAAAATTCTGTTCTAGGGGCACAGCAACTCTGCTTTGACACCTAATGGAGATGTAAGAGTCCAAACTGATGACTCGTTTGAACAGCTTTAAATTGTGCTTATGATGGGAACATTCAGTCCAGGGGATGAGACTAAGTAGAATTTGAAGTAAAACCCTTGAACATCCTATAATGTAGATAGATACAGATCTCTTCACTAGCTGCTTTGATCTCCTGATCAGGTCTTGTTTTATCAAATTATTTGCTAAAGTATCTGTAGCCACAGTAAGCTAACATTTTCTGTGAAAGCTGTGGAAGCACTTTGAGCTAAATTGTTTGCTTATGGAAGACAAATGGTTATTATTTTATTAACAAGGTCTGAGAAGAAACAAGGGATACAGAGAAGCCTAAAACAAGTGATCAGGCAAAGAACACTACAGCAAATGTCCTAAGCACTAAAAAGTCCTCCTACCCTACCATCTACCAAAAGACTTGGACAACATTCGTATGCACTTCCTGTAGCNGACTTGGAAAACATTCGTATTCACTTCCTGTAGCTCTGTTCCTTCAGCCCCCAGGAAAAGTTGTACAAGAACAAAAAAATGTACAAGAATAAAACAGTATCAGTCTGAATTTTTGAAAAGTCACTTTTTTGTTTGTTTTCTTGATCCTTTTACCTTTCTCATTTGTACCTTTTATGTGGTGGGTTTTTTTATTGTTGAAGTGTTATAATTTAAATCCAGAGACCTGAAACACTTACCTTTGCCGGTAAGCAGTAAAAACTTTGCCAGAATTCCATCAAACCTTTCTCATCGAGTAGAAACTAAAAGTTGCCATAAGAGAAGGTCATCCACTGAACTTCAATGTATTGCCCATTAGTACACATTG
>WAAD01027576.1:0-12853 GCA_013389945.1 Fregata magnificens | reverse complement strand
TTTTTAATTTATTGCAAGATTTTTTTTTTTCTTTTTTTTTTTTTTTTGGCAACATGGATCTCCAACCCGAGAACCACATCCAAAGTCTAGATGGCACTGGATTCTGGTTTCGGTTCATTCTTTACTTTGGCCATGACGTGAAATATAAATCAACCATACAATGGAATGTAGTTGATGTTTGCTAACATTTCTTTGACACTGAAATGCAGGGATCTGACATGAGAAAGCCAAAAAACAAGAATATAAAGATGCATGGTGAATATTTATATAACTATTAAATTGTAAGCACTATTCTTCTCTTGTGTTGCTAAAGGGTGTGATTGCATCTCCCGAGAACATCATCCCCCACTCAACTGAACTAAAGAACTGAAGAAACTGAAGAAAAAAAGAAAATATTATATTTTAACAAATTATTCATTTAGGTTATATTTTAAATTATGCTCTGCATAGAAGAATTTAGTTCTAGAGGACAAATAACTTGATCAAATACTTATAGGTAAGGATACAAATTTCCTTTAGGTTTAAACCCTTCTCTGCCAAAATCACAGAATCAAAATGTCCTACTCCAGGCTATTTTCTAAAAGGATAAAAATGCAAGTAAGCTTTACTCAAAGTCTCAAATTTTATTTATACATGTAATAAGAAATTTGGATCTCTCTGAACACAGGAAAGTCCGTTTACTTTCTGACCCACAGAACTCAAGGAAAATGATTCAGAGATTTAAAGGAACAAAACCACATGCCCATGCCAGGATGGTACTGAAGCCAAGTATGTAGGTATGATAACATAGCTATTCTGTATGAGCATCTTAACAGTTCTGATCGACATTATGAAACTTTCGGTTCATAACTGCTTTGATATACATGAAATGTATGCATTCTTTTGCATCAGTATTTTACTGATCAGGAAGTGACAAGCCACACAAAACACAAATAGATCCACCATTTATACTGCACTTCCTTGAATTTCTTTAAGATTCCCAAGGTAGAAGGACAGCAACAACAAAAGAAGCATTGGAAAGGGTTGTACCACCATCCAACACATGGGATAAGGGATGAACAATATTGCAAACATGGAAAAGAGAGTGAACGTTTTGAAAGCAGGAGACATGCTCAATTGGAAGATCAGCTGAGAAATAAGTCAGCTGATTATAACAGAAAAAGAAGGAGATGCCACGTATTCAGAAAAAAAGACTTGTAAAAAAGGGCGCAGGACAGTACCTGACAGCAAGAGGACTGTTACCTATATCCAGAAAGATGAGGCTTCAGTTTACGCAAATAAAAAAGGAGCTGAAGAGTGTTTAGTTTTTGTGTACTAGAAGCAACAGATAGCAGCCTGGACAGAGAACCAAACTGGTTTCATTCTGGTAAACGCCCCTTAATGCATGCAAATAGATACTGTAGTCCTAAATGCTACCCTGAACAATGATTAATGACATTTCTGTGTTAGCTCTTGTTAATGAAATTATTTTTTAATATAAACAAACATTAGGACATATAGACAAAGTGTGGACAAGCAGGGGACATGCTTCTGCCACATGCCTCTGTAGGTGTTATTAATATTCAGCCAGTTCAGTAACGCAGTCTCAGGAGCTCAGTGCTGGTTCAGTGGAGACAGTGGCAATGCCAACAACCTTAATCAGTTTAAACTTTTAAGAAGCTCAGCCTACTTCCACAGACCTGAGTTCTTGGCCTGCTTTTTCCTATAGATTTCCAAAGCACCTCCAGGGTTTTAATTTCCATATTGCTCAGCTCAGTTCACTCCAGCTGACACTGCCGATCCGCTGAGCTCTGACTGTTCTGTTTCTGAACCTGGAAACTCACAGTCCATCTTTTTTCCCTTGTCGTTCACTGGAAAACGCTGCAGATAAATCTTTGCCTTCTTCATTTCTACTCTACAATCTCTTCATGGGGCAAAGAGGCTATATAAAATACAACTATCTTTTCTATTATGCTTTGCACTATATATATTGAGTATAGTGGCTGCATGGATTTTAATTTGTGATCTTTTCTGAACATAGAATACATATACAAGTTGTACAGGGCTGGGGTTTTGGTGGTTTGGTTGTTTGGGGTTTTTTGCATTTTTGCATCAATTCCCAACATCAACCTCTGCACATTTTAACATCACTCAGTGACAGGTGGTCTAAGCTTTTTTGCTGGGTTGTTTTGTGGGGTTTTTTTGTTTGTTTGTTTTTTGGTTTGGTTTTTTTTTTTTTTTAATTCAACAGCTTTTGTGGTGCTAACAGCATCAGTTTCAAGTTCTTTGCCATGTTTCCATGCTGCTGTAATTCAGCATACCTGATAGAGGTCTGAGTTTAGTTTTCTTTTAAGCAGCATTTAGCCTTTTCTGATATCACAGTTCACAAGACTATGATATGACAGATACTCTTAAATACCAGGCATAAAATCACACCATTCTGGCAACATTTCAACTCGTAACAATCAACTAGTGATATGCTGTCATTTTTAGAAGCTGTAAACCATAGAAATGAAATACAGCTTTTACACTCAAGATTTGATACCTTTTCCAATATTTCTCCTCTTCTAAATAAAAACCCAGAACCCATTAATCATTTTTCATTTGATGGCCATATCAAATTATTTGAGAGCAATATACATTCTCTGTGCCACCTTTCCTAGTGCAGACCGACGTTTCCTTTGGGCACATTTGCATCATTGAAGCTTATTTTTTGTGATGAGGTATAACTTCCTCTTGGTAAAAAAGGTTCTTACTACATCCTCCAAAATTTTATGTTGATTTGGATTATCAACTCATTGGAAATTTAGTTTTTCTTTTACTATATCTGCACTTTCAGTTCTGATTTTTCTTTATATCCTCCTAGGTTATTCTTCTATAACAAAATCTCTCCCAGCAACTGACAGCCTTAGTTCGTAGTGGCTATTTTCTCATCATGTCTTGCAATCTGACTCCATTATGTCTGAAAAATTTGATGGGCTTTTTGAATATTCGAGTTCAGGTCTTCCAGCAGTATTTTCCCTTTCCTGCATTAAGGTTTATTTAAATTAGGATTTCTGCGCTTTCAAAAATTACGCATCTGAAGAGGAACAAACTTGTTGACAAAGGGATCATGTTACTCCCTCCTCTTACTGTCTTCTATGAGAAAATTAAAGAAAAATAAAATCAAAAGCCAGAAACAGAGGAAAGAATCTACAGGGCATCATAGGGGCAAAGAACAGAGTGAGAACACTAAGGCCTCTCAGGATACTGTGACAACTGCTCTCACCAAAAAAATCTGCTTCAATAAAATGCCTAGAAATGACACATTTTAAACCAAACTTCAAAGACCCAGACACAACATGCACAGTACAAACTGGAATTCACCCATAATTCCCCACTGTGAAGAGGTAGAAAAATATAAACATCTCATTTTGCCATTACTGCTTAAAGATAGTAGACATGACAGAAAAGCCCAGTGACAGAAAGAGAAGGACATCTGCCTGTGGTTACCTCATCTTCTTGCACACTGCCTCTCACTTAATTCTTCTGGAAATACACATTGTGCTGTTTTATAAACATCATTTTCATTTCCTTTTCAGGGAGCTGTCTATCAAGAGTCATTATTATAGTACCCTAACTATGTCAACTCCACATAAAAGTTCCAGCCTTCTATCCAAACATCCCTCAGCTTCTTTCTCAAAGGCTTAGAAGGAAACACAATATAAAAGCACTGGAGCATATGTCTATACACCTACACCATCAAAATAGAAAAATCACTGACCCAGAAATACCCTGAACTGTGTACGGTTCTCTAAAGACCACAAGCAATCAACAGAATGTATCTTGGCTCTACACAAAGCATAATAATATTTTTCTTTTTTTCTCTCTTCTTGTTTTCCTTAAACAAGTGTAATTGTAACCTCTCATGGCATGTGATGATGTCTGTGGAAAGAAGGCTAAAAGTAAAATCAGGGTGCCCCAGAGACTGTAGAAACACAGACGCTGACTTAAATGAAACTAGAACTCTAACCTGCGAGAAAAAAAGGATTGGCTTAAATACATTTCTTGATGAAAAACCTCCTAAAAGCTCTGTTAAGTGTGGCATCCAAATGAGTGAAGTGGAACAGGTCTTTTTCTCCAAAACACAGCATCGTGTGTTTTCATAGCAGGTGGAAAGGAAGAGTAGAGTGGAATTCTGTTGCAGCAGTAGGTGATGGGACTACTTGGCTTTTCTAGCAAAAGTAGGTTTGTTTTTTTTTTGTTTTGGTTTGGTTTTTTTAATGTTCTCTGCTATATGTTGAATTTGTTGGACTCTTACTTATGATGCATGTGCTTGGTTGCAGCACAACCTCAAAAACTCTTTGTTTTTCTCCATCTACTCAGAAAATACTAGATTTTTTGGTAGGTTTTTAAGACCTCATCCCATTAAATAAGCCAAAAAGTGATGCTTTGATTATTGTATAACCTAACACCAGGGAAATAAGTACTTTTAGCTGCTGTCACATCATGACCACCTTAATTGTGGAATATCTTCTCTAAAATTCTCTCAAACAACTGACAGAGTTGTTACGTCTGTATAGCATTATGCATTTTCTTTGATTTTGATGTACGAAACGAACAGCATTATACCCAATTCTGTAGTAGATCTAAAAGATGCAAAAAAGCAAGCACGTCTCTCTCCAAATGCTTACCTTCAAGATGCTACCGCCTGTTTAAATTAAGAATAAATTAGCAAGCAATAAGACAGCACTTCCTAAGATGTCTAACATACAAAATATAATCATATTGCTACAACTGCCTTGTCAGCAAAGAAAATATCAAATAAAACGTAAACCTACCGGCTTCTAAGCTGCGTAATAATCTTACGTGTCTGATGTAAATATACTAGCTACTAAAATGCATGCTTTAGAACACAAACAAAAAACCCCAGTTCTTCCATGATATTAGTCAAAGACTGATTCTGCAATAAAGACAGAAACAACACTAATTTGTAACTTAAAGGAAGAAAAGCATGAAAAGTAGGCAAAACACTGAATAACCTTATCTTAATATGTTTGCATTCATAAAAAATGCCATCAAAACTCACAAAGCTTTGGTTCAGATTAAAAAAAAGAAAAAAAGAAATAATCCTTTGTTCAACATCAATAATAAGTTAATAACAATGTTGCACATACAGAATTCCAAGCTGCCTTCATACACAAACTGCCATAGTGACAGTAAGTCAGCAAGTCTTTCATACACCAGTCCTTTTGATCCAAATATGTAAGAAGCTCATGCCCAAACACACTCACTGAATCTTCATGCTTCAATTCACAAAGGACAGTGAACAGCAGAAACAGAACAGCAGTTTTAGTGTCAGACTTGTTAAGCAAGAGCAGGAAGATAATCCAGGAACAGTCACACAGTTTGTTATTTCGTTCCAACAATAATTGGCTTTTCTGATCAATCATTTTTTACCATTACAACCAATTTCTGGGTGCTAATATAGCTCTTTTGATGGTTCACCAAATTCACACTAAGCCATGAAAAACAAACCCCCAAGAGATTGGAAAAGATTTGGCAATTTCAGTTTCCAAGGTAGACAAACCAGTATTGTTAATTTTGCCTTCTCCTCTCAGTCTTTTGCATACAAATTACCTTTCTTGAACTCCCTTCTCTCGTTTCAGATTCTTTCCTCCCATATCTCTCAAGACAATTTTCAAAGCCACAGTCCTCAGTAAGCTTCCCTATCCTTTCCTTTCTACTAATTCTCGGCGGGGGTGGGGAGGGGGACGGGGACGGAGTAGGGGGGGGACACACGACACCCCACCCTCACAAAACCCAAACCACATGCACAGCATTTCTTATCCCATTCCTGGCATCTAGCAGTCTTGCTGTCTGGTGGACATAGCAAACCATTCTATTAAATTTTGATATGCTCTGAGGGTTTCACAGCAAGCATCTAAGAATGCTCTGTGTGTCTGTGGAGAGCACTTGTGCGCTAGATTTGAAACAACACGCTGAGTTCAGCAAAAAGATTGCTGGACCTTGCAACTGCATAAAAAAAGCCATTGGGGTGAGAGAGGGAAATTCATTCATGTTTGATGAGAAAGGTAGAAGTATTTAGGTTTAAAACTATTCTGATTGAAAACAACCAAAGGCTAAGGAAAAAGAGGCATTTTCTTGTCTAACTGTTTTCCAAATTATGCCTTTATTGATGGAGCAGAGAATTCTGGCAGGGAGGGTGGTTGATGCAGAGGAAAAGTGGATGAGCCCAGGGGATACAAAGAAATCATCTGCTAGAAGAGGAAAAACAACAGACAAAATGGACTGCAAATGTTAAAGAAAAAGAGGCAGCAGCAGAGGCCTGCATGTCAAGAAAATGAAGGGGACTGAACAATAGCAGGATATCTCTGGGTATCAAAGGACTAAAAGTCCAGTGGCATTATACGTGCAGAAGCAGTGCATATTACTTAAGTTGTTCATATTGGTAGGTGTGAAGGTCAGCTACTTATGGGCACTTAAAGTCAAGTGACATTAACAGGGACAAAAACAGGACCCTACTTTAAAATTGACACTTTGTTTTTATGGACTTCTAATGAGATATAATCTGAAGAGCTTTAAGACAGACTGGCAGCCAAAAGAATTATTTATTCATCAAAGGATACCTAGCTAAACAAATGCCATTAGTGGAGAGAAAGGGTTAAAACAGTCAGTTTTGTGCTAAAACAAACAAACAAACAAAATTTTTCTTCAGTTCAGGCTTAAAGGTTCTCAATTCTTCCGTAACAGAATACAGATGATTCACAGCTGTTTGGCATCTGTTGCACTTTACCTAGTGAATGCATTCTCTTTGTCATTAGATCCAAACACATGAACATCCACTTCACTGGAGTATGAGCATCCTGTATGTTACTGAATGTTCCTTATACATTTCTGATGGTGGAAATCAAGAACTAGAGACCTACAGACACGGTAATATGAAAGCAGCATCTGCTTACCTATGCCTTAGAAAATACATTTTCACTTAGTATAGCTATCTAATTTGTGAAAGA
Source organism: Fregata magnificens (assembly GCA_013389945.1). Lineage (NCBI taxonomy): Eukaryota > Metazoa > Chordata > Aves > Suliformes > Fregatidae > Fregata > Fregata magnificens. The sequence goes on along the minus strand of WAAD01027576.1, from coordinate 5,858 downwards.
CTCTAAAAGCATCACCCTTCAGTTCCCTTCAGTAAGATTTTTATTACATACATTGTTAGCAAATAAAAAAACTTGAAGTTAGAAAGGCAGAGAAGTGTCAGTTCTTCTGATTTATGATCAGAGAAGTCTCATGTTTACTGGATGATTCAGAAAATGTAGTTGTTACTTAGCTGCAGTATTTTGCAAATGCAAGATGAGCCAAACTTTTGGTTATTTTGTTTTGAAATGCAGAAGCTTTTGACCATATGAAACCAACTGTATGTATGCCACTGATTCAAAATTTTAAAAAAATGTTTATGTATTACTTTTGGCATCAAATTATTGTATAGTATCACACAGATGAAATATCTCAGTTGAAACAGCTGTGCAAAGTACTCAAATTGGCTTGCTTTATTCCTCTTTGATAAACCTCTAGCCGGCTTGGAAATTCCTATTTTTTCCAGACCTCAGTTTGGTAGGCTTATTTGGCAATCTGTCATCTTTCACAGGCACATACTCCCCCATCTTCTAGCAGCTGTGGACATACAAATTTCCACAAAAATCCACACATATCCACTTAAAAGCTCAGATTCAGAAGATTCAAACCTGATAAAGCAGTAAATATCAGCAAAGCGCAAGTAGCAGTTCTTGAGATAAATTACAAAAATAAGGTATAAAAGTGACATTTACCTATTTTCTCTTCTAAAAGTAAAAAAAAAAAAATGCATCAAGTTTTCACGATAATACAAGCACATCTATCAAGACTGTATTTGAAATTGATACATGCTAGCCCTGTAGCAGTGCCCAAAAATATTAAGAACAAACAATTTTCCTAAACGCAATATTTTAAAATGAATGAACAGCAACAAATGTAAAGTTCTGGTCAAAAGATACACAAACTTGCAACAGTTGATGTGTATGTAAAAAGACTAAGACGGCACATGATTTGCCTACACAGTCTATATCTGGACACATACATAATCCAGAGCTCTCATTATTTGTAAACTGACAATTAGAAGCCCAAAATAAGAGTGAATATTTAACACCATTTAATGCCAGTCGAAATACACATTTGCCCAACGTAGCATGTTAAGACAATTCCGCAGCCTATTCATGATTATAGCTAAGGCCACAACATCCTTGCTTTTAGCAGAAGTGGAAGAACTTTTTCAAGTATTGTTAGAACGATTCCCCCATCCTCCCTCCCCCCACAAAGCTCTGCACTAAGATTAATGAGGTAGTTCATGCCTTTCAGAGCTACAGGAAACTGAAATAATGACTAAATTCTCGTCCGTTGTGTTTTCAGACTTGCCTGTACAACTCTCTTAAAACTCAGATTCTGATAAAATTACATTGCTCTATCTCTCAAAGAACTACCTACCTGTAGCACTGTCTTGTTAACATTCTGATTTTCTCAGATGATAATTATTATAGTTTATTGGATGATCGGTGGCATAATTCCTTGGTAAAGTATCTCAAATTCAGACAGACATAATGAAAACACATTTTAGAAGACAATTATGGAAACTGTTCCTGAATAAGGGACTGTTTTTGCAGAAGGTAGATAATCTGCTTTTCTTTGCCAGTTGCTCACACATAATTATGCATAGTCAGTGAAGCAGATGTTGAGTTTTCACATACGCAATGTACAAGCAACACCTTTTTGCTTTAAAAAGAGGTTTCACAGAAGTTATAAAAGCATATGTAAAAGGCAAAACCTGTTATTTTTATTATCATTATAAACAGACAGTAAAAATATTACTACGAAACATTTTTGGTTTGCTGATATCGGTGACAGGTAACATTTCTACAATCACCAAAGTTACCAGGAAAAAATTAACCAAATATATCAAACAAATACCAAACGGAAATTCAAACAAGCTTCAGAATATGTGAAGCAGTAGTAGAAATATGTAATGATTTTAGAAAGAAGTTTATTTCCTTGCAAAATTTATTATTTGTGTTTATAGAGCTCTCTGGTAAAAGGTCAAAACTGAAAAAAGATTGCACTTCAGGCTATTCATCAAAAGTTCTACAAACAGCAATAAAAAGCCCCTGTGTCACAAAGACGGAACATCAGTCTGCCTTCCTGCAAAATAAGATAACTGTTGTAGCTTGTAATTTGACTTGTAACTTTGGAAAGCTTCTGACTTGACCAGCAAATATACATCGAGTCAATATTAAAAACACAAACAATGCCCCCTTCCCAACTAAACATTATTAGACCCCTCCTCAAAAAACCAGCAGCACCCCCGCCCCAAAAACCAAATTCTCTTTCTCTTCCTACAAACTTTAAACCTAATCCTGTAAATCAATAACCAGCAGTCCTAGCACCTTAACAGTCCTTTTGCTGAAGTTCTCACCATTGTATACAAATACTTTATTTTCAGAATCTTTATTTTAAGACTCCTGGGCTGGCACAAATGAAGCTAAGTAACTATTAAGCATTTGCCTTCATCCAGGATTTTTAATACTTGTAAATGCACCATCTATATTGCAAAATACATGTATCAACACTGCCACTGAATTTACCAATTCTAACAGATTCCGAGATGTCGGGGGAAAAAAAAATATGCCATTTAGTTTACTATTCTGAGATACCAAATCACAATTATATTATTCAAAGAAAGCTGGCCCCAGCTAAATGGGGACACTCAAATATATGTGTTAAGTGCAAGTAAGAAAATTTCTAACGGTTAAAAAAATTCAGTAGCCTGGATTAAAAAACCTTGGTCCCTACTTTTAAGCTCTCCAATGGTTTGCTTCCTGGACTCAGCAGAAAAACAAAAACCAATTCCCTCCAACTTCCCCTTGTTAATATCCCCATACCACCATGTTACTATTGCCCATCAATATCATATTCTATATGGCACAGCTTAGAAATTAATCTAGAGAAAGTAGATGATATTGTGATCTCATAATTTATGCTATATTAAAAAAAAAGTAACAGCTACCATTTTCAACACGTTTGTAACTAAATACTGCCTTAATTTCCATATTCACCAAACATTTACCCTTCTGAGAAGCAGGTATGACATTACACAATTTGGCCTAACATTTGGCTAGCTATGCATTATCCATATGAAACAATGGACAGTTTTCAGTTAATTTGCAGGTAAATACTTCAGCATGACACATTCTAAATATGCGGTCTGGCGCAGATATATTTATACAGTAGAGTTACAGGAAACTGTCGTTACTAGTACACAGTTGTCCTGCCTTTACAGGGCTAAGAATGCTACTCCCCTAGCTAGTGCTGATCGGCGAGGTTCTCCTTCACTGGTACATGACCCAGCTGCAGCCATGTGGCTGTACAGCACTTCCATTCACACAGCAGATGCATTGGCCTCTCTCATACTAAAATCTTTATATGTATTAGCATTGCTTATGTTTTATTCCTAACAAGTCAGCACAAGCCCTGCCACAGCAACAGCAGTTTGCCATTAAGACTCAAGCTATGTTATAATTTTCACTAAAGAGAAAGTTGAATTGTGTTCTATGTCTAGCTGCTTGCACCTGGTATCCTACTATAAAAGGAGACTTTGGACTTCACCTATCCTTAATACAGAACTTGAAACTAAAGTATTAAAGAAAACATGCTTGCTACTGAGGCATGTAATTTCTTCCTTCCTCTTTATTCTAAAATTATTCACATTACCTACTTGATGAAAAAAGCCCAAGCAACCTAAGATTTGAGTCACACACAGAACATGGCAGATTCTTATCACAGGGACCCTTTTCTCACTAAACAGTGGAACGCGTGCTATGCTCAGTCAGAAAATAATTTCTTGTTTCTGAATAACAAAACATGTATTTACTACAGATACTGTTTCAGCCATTTAAGAAATATTTTTATGCTTTGCTTTTGTCATTTTATCAATGCTTTATTTGTGTTCAGCAGCATCCTCTGTTGTGTAAAACAGCAAGGTGACAGACTCAGTCATTAGAACTTGACATTAACATGCTCACATTCCACGGCCACGGCTTTATTATAAAAGCCACGAAACAGTGAATTTAAAATATGGCAGAACACCAGAAAATTTTTTCTGTTTCCAATTCTAGAAACCACCTTTCTGATCCTGAATAGCAACCAGACCCACAAAGTTTCTTCTCCTTCCACGAAGCTATATTTTGTTCATTCTCCTCTTCCCATGGTCTCCAAAAGGACAAGGGACGCTTCCTCCATCACTACCTATACCTGTTAAACTTGAAGATCAAAATTCTTTATTTGCAGAAGGAGATTTTATTAATTTTCCCTCATTAACACATGGTTATTTATACAGCTCTACCAGCAAAGAGGAAAATGGGAATTCATTGGACATGGCAACAGCATCATCATTACTTCAACAACCCCATTCTGTTTGAGATAAAATGAGCCATAGTTAAAATTCTTTTAACTACTGCGAAATGTCTATTTACACTAGCATGCCAAGCAGCATTGGCAACAGAGGAGATGTCCCAGGTCACCTGCAACCATGAGAATTTTAAAGAAAACTTTTCTGAAGGCAAAAGGATAACAATTCACCATTTTTAATTTGCAAGAAATAGCTACCATTTAAGTTCTTGAATAAAATTGGGGGGGGGATTGTGCTTTAAATACGGTTCAAGCTAAAACAATTAAAATGTGAAACGACACACTGGCAATTACTGCAGTAAATGAAAGGGTCAGCTGTTCTACACTTTCTAAAATGAGGAGGCAAACATCTAGCAAAGAAACACTAAATCCCTAAAAAGTTTTTAAGCCACATTTTAATTTTGTATCAATAGACACAGATCTTACAAAACAGAGCACTGAGCCTTCTGGTACCATTATTCTTTCAGCTGAGAGACAGAACGAAGGCCTCACAAAAGTGACTTTGTATAATTTAACTGGGCTATAGCCCACAAAAACTGCTATCGCCGACACCCAGCGTGCTGACAGGAAATAGTTGCTGCCTTGAGCCTTGATCTACCCACGTGAAATGGAGCTTGCTGGCTGACCACAGACTGGCCTCTGTTCTCTTTGCAATTGTCAACATCTGCTCTGCAGATCTATGAATAAGTTTATGACACACACACACACACAAAAAAATCTCTCCTACTGACTCCAAAGGTTGTTGGTTTTGGTTTTTTCTTTTTAAACATGTGCAATCTGACACCGAGATTAAGAGAAAGCCTGTTTTGCTCATAGGTTAAGATTTACATTCTTCTGAAAGATGCCATTAAAATGGAATTCAGGGTAGGTAGGAAAAGCCAATGTTGCTGACTGTTACCTTCTAAAATCAGGTGGCTGAATAAATGTTGGCAGTTGAGATAATACATCATTTTCAAATATGGTAGATAAATGGAGCAACAGTCCACTGGTGTGGGCTCCGTAGTAGCTACCTCCATGAGAGGTAGCTGTGATTCCTCTGATTGCTTGATTCGTGCCAAATACAACAAACCTCAACTCAAACATTTTACTCCTGAAGAAGTGAGGATACAGATATGGCAATGGAGACATTCAACATGACTTGAGTTTCAGTTAAAAGAAGAAATACATCTGAGGACAGAACAGCAGCACTATTGTTTGAAAACTCAACTTTCCTGCTCTTTCAAGCAAGCCATCAGGGGTTCTAAGACTGTCAAGCAGTTAAATCTAACAGTTTCTAATTTATCTTCATGTCACAATCACAGATTTACTTATATATTTCATATCCACACACTTCTATAAAAATAAAGAAAGATGTGGATAAAACTGGGGACATGGCCACACTACAATTTTAGATTGTCACCATGCCTGGCTAAAAACGAAGAGAAGTAAAGAAAAATGGAGACGCATAGATGCATTGCCATTGGCCTGTCCGCAGTACTCATTAGCGATGCTACTCTTCGTGATCAGTAAAAGCAGAAGAGTGGAA
>WAAD01027573.1:54084-72591 GCA_013389945.1 Fregata magnificens | reverse complement strand
CTGTACTATATTTAGAAAGCCTTAAATCACTGTAAGCTCTAGATTTGAAGGGGTTATTATAGAGTCTCTGTATGTATTTTTATATGTGTGTGTGTTTGTTTTTTATTGTGGAAGACTAGTCAACAGGGATTTTGTGGTTCTGTTTGGCAATGACGAAGTAATTAAAGTGCATTTTGAGGAATGGTGGGGAAAGAAATGATGAGAGCCAAGAGGGGAAGAAATGGAGGAGGTTAGGGAGTTATTGAGAATAATTTACTAATCCTTCTTCCCCGACTGCTCTTGCAAACCTCAGTCTTTACCTCACAAAGGTGGAAGGCTGCCAAGGGAAAGAGAATCATTAAGATTACACCAAACCATACAGTCCTTACTGAAAGACATTAAAAGGCAGAAGAATACCCAGATGGCCCTGGAAGGTTCTAAGCAGCTCCTGTAGTGACTCATCCAGAAAGATTCCCCCATTGTCTTATATTTTCCAGCCTGTCAGACAAATAAGAACTTTGCAGGATATAAGTGTGTATACCTATGTATGTATGCATGCCATAGCAACACAATTCATAATGGTTTAAGGGTTTCCATGTCAGGCATCTAGATTAAGTGCAGTACTCCATAGCGACAAAGAAATACCAGAGATATTCACAGCACTGTCAGCTCTCAATATTCAGTTTTAAGTCTCACAATTTTGGAAACTTGGTTTCCTTTTCTGAAGTCTTGCAATTTGGCTTCATGTAATTAGGTGAGATGGTGAGAACTTATTTTTCTTTCCCATCTTATGATTTTTCAGCAAGGTTCCCTCCTTCGGGCATAAGGAGCATGAAGTGACTTCCCCTTCTGCCAATCCCAGGTATTTGAGAGTGTACAATTCCAAATTAGCATATGCTTGTATTTGTGTGTGTATTTACAGTCTGTCTGATCAAATTGTCAACTGGAGGTAAACACACCGCTAATACACATCTGTAAGCAGGCGTGCAGTGTCCCTTGCAAGACCTGCCAAGGGGATAGTGGAAGATCAGGTCACTAAGGAAGAACGTGTGCTGCTGTGGAGATCTGTAGTTGCTGGGCAGAGTACATGCTGGGCACAGCATGTAGGTGTTTGGGGAAATACGATTTTCCAGCAATTAGAGAGGATTGTGGGAAAACCGAGTGGAGTTCAAAATTTGGTTTGGATCTGACTCTGTTCTGATGTGATTAATTTACTACAAAAATCACTGCTGGGGGTAGAGAGAATGGAGGAATTCTGTGCCAAGCTGTTCCTTTTTCATTTCCATCAGGGAACCGATTTCATTTCAAAGTGCATCTCTTTGCTTTCTGTTCCCAGCCCAGAGCCAGTTCAGGACAGCCATTGAAGAACACCTTCTGTCAGTAGCACATGAGTAATAAGGGCACTTCGTGCACTACTGTCGGTGCAGAAGTTCTGCAGAGAATTTGCAGACTGCTCACTATGCAGCTTAAGCTTTGAGCATACTGCAGTAAATATGACTGATGAGAAGAAAGAACATGTAATTAAAAGAAAGCTCCTCTTTTGCGGTATGGTAGGCAAGGCCTATGTCCAAATATTAGTTTCAATTTTTGAATTGTTTGTGTTCTTGCATGCAAGTTTTGCTGTAATGCCCCAGATATTTCATATGTATTGCTACTGAGCTTGGCTTCTTGCATGGAAAACTGTGACAAACCCTTGCCTCAGACATACATAGTTAGACAATTAGTAGAAAGAAAGAGGGAGGGGAAGGTGGGGAAAGAAATAGGTGTGCTGAGCCCTGGAGCTTTCCCATACTGTGTATATAATGTTTGCTTTCCTTAGCAACGGGGGAATTTACATACATACATCCTTCTGAAGTCTCCTTGTATTTGTTAAGGTATCACCTCTGTCGAAGGGTTGTTCTTTAAATTAATAATTTGCTACTTTCTATTTATTCTCTGCGTGCCAAGGGTTTGAGTCAGAGCTGTACAGTCAGGTTCCCCTCAACTGGTTCTGATTAGAGGCTGAGTGATGGAGCAGGGAGTCTGGAATGGCTCCAACTGGATTCCATGATGTCTCGACTTTAATAGAGTTAAAAATCCCAGACCTGGTGTAGTAGTTTATTGCAGTGGACTTTCACCTTGCCTTCGGAGCTGTAGGAAGCACAGCTTTCTACGTGTTTTTGCTATTATATACTTAAGGTAAAAGGTAAAATTAATTACCATGATACTTTTCAGAGCTAACTGCATTATTTATCAGGAATATAATTACTAATTGCAGTAGCACCACAGACGACTACTATTCATAAAGTCATGATTTGCATTAGTTCATTTGTGGAGGTTATCTACACCTTCATCTTTAAGATTACCCTTCCTCTAGGATAGCTGGTTACCACTATTCCTAGCAGTATTTCTGTTTTAACGTTCTGAGACGAAGTCAGTATGTATTGGATAAACTGATTCCACCTAATTTCTCCCCCAAATCATATGTTTATTCTTGTGACTCCGCTTTTTATGCGACTCATCAACTAACTCAGTGTGGCTGCAGACTGAATTTTTTAAAACTGAAAACCAGCAAAAAAAAAAAAAGTCCTCTGTATTTGTTCCACCTGGAAGGTTATATCCCCCTATTTGTGTGTTTAAACTATATTTAACGTAAGTAGACTCAGAAACCTCTCAAATGCTGAAAAAGCATTTGAGCACAGGGGTTCATTTGTGTAAACAACTTCTTAAGATTCAGATAGACTACATGTTTTTAGGAGTTTAAAACTGTCTCGCTGTTAGAGGTAAACCAGAAGCTGTGTTTAAAACAAAATTGCAGAGCAGATCATGACAATTTGAGATCAAAGTTTTTCTTGCTGATGCTATTAACCAGTTAAATATTTTAGTTTTACTATTCAGCAAGTGCTGAATTTTGGACGTAATTAAGGAAAGCACTTTTGCACATTCCCAGCTTTTAGCCTTTCAGTTGAATTACTTGCATACTTAAATTAGACAGGTGTTTAGAAGTTTTGCTGAATTAGGACTCTAATCTTAACTTTTATCTTTTCATACAAAAACTTTTCACTTCTGTGAAAATTTGCATGCTGGCAAACTTTAGCTTGAAGGAATGGGCTACATGTTAATGCACATGCTGATGACTTGGAGAATTCATATGTGCCTGCACAGAACCAAAGGCAGTGTGTGGGATGTGCCAGATGTGAATGTCGTATAGAGTGAGGCTGTTTGTCTGAAAGTTCTGGACATCTGATAGCTTCGGCTGCTGGAAAACTAGAAGCTTAGAATTCTGTCCAAAGGGTTTAAGATGGTGAACTGATTTCAAGTTTTTACTTCACCTGACTTCAACTCCCTTGGAGAGAATCACTGAGGCTCACTTAATTTTTATTTATTTATTTGTTTTAGTTATTGATATGCACAGGTTTTTAAAGCCAAGATGCACGTATTTATAAAGCTAAGCAAGACCCTAATTTCCATTCCATCTAGTGTATTTAAACACACACAAATCTTTGGTTTATAACAAAGACTGCCATGGCAGAACAAATTTGAGGCTTCCTCCAGAGGTCCGTATGGACGTTTGCAAGGGCTGACCAGAAGACTAGGACCTCATAGTATTAAAGGCATTTGGCATTGAAATAAAACAGATGGGCTGCTTATGGTATATGTGTATTCTGATAGTGCCTATGCTGCGTGTTTGAATGATTGTATTGATAAAGTCTGATAGGAAATGTGCAGATGGATTTGGGAGCCAATGCATTTTGGTGACAGTTTATATATTCCTCAAGAGAACTTGCAGTACTTTGACATTGGTAATTCACCTTGGTCTGGGCTTCCAGAGAAATACATGGTATAGTTCTTTGTATTTCATTTCTTGGCACACAGCATTGATTTGAGGGCCTTTTTAATGCAGGAAACTGCACAAGATATTTTGATGACATCTGGGGAGGAGCCATACTTCTGTTTTTTAAGCAGGGGTTTTTTTTGTTTTGTTTTAATATTTCTCCCCATAGTGTCTGTATTTTGGTCCAGCTGTAGGACTTCTTGTGTGGTATCTGACCGAATGCCTCTTGCAGTTGATGGAAAGACTCTCACTGATTTAAGTAGGTTGTGGACGAGCCCCATCTTTTAGGGGAGAGCCTCCTTGTATTGGTTGTCATTCTCTCCTCTTATTTCTTGCTGCATAAATTACAAGGTCATCTGGAGTCTGTGTTTTGTTGGAGGATGTGCTTAACATATGGAACTCTATTCAGCCAGTTCACTGGCTCCCTTTTCCATGCTAAAACACTTTAGAGAAGTAGTATTCTCTACTGAACATTACTGAAAAGGTGACGTGTGTAGGACCCTGTGGTTGATGTCTGATTTCTCTGGGTTTAAAAGTTAGCCAGACTTTGCAGTGGAAACTTTTGTACATTTTATACAATCATGAATGGAGGAGCAGTGTACGCTAGCTTTCTTAATCTACTAATGTTCCAAGGGATTCTCTCCTCTGTAGAGTGAATGACACTGAATTATGTTGAATTGCTATAAAGAAATCTTTCATTTATCTGTAAGATGTTGGGAGTAGAAGGATGAAATTCTATTGAACTGTATTCAGAATCTTTGCCTTGTGACTTTGGGCTAGAATTTCACCTTGAAAATAGAAAAATTTCTTCAATCCCTGTCTACTTTGTCTCAGTAGTCATAGTATTAAATTCTGATAGGCCAAGTGATGGCCCTGTTTGGTGTTATCATATAGATATAGCCTACTAAAACCAGTGAATCACTAGAGGTACACTATCCAGTAAGTGTATGTCTAAGGATCTTAGATATTTAGAAGTCAGACGTATCCGTTTTCCTTCCTGCTTTATGGAAGTGGTTTGTGGTGTTCTTGATTCTCTTTGCCCGCGAGCACTGTTGTAAGAATGACCACGATGAACCAAGTCCTCTCTAGTTATATACCTGTTTCCACTTCCCAGATACATCCAGATTCAAGCATTAAAGCTACATACATGGGACTGGTGTTATTGGAAGATAGTTCAGATATTTACTGAACAGATTTAAAAGCTGTCAACCAGTGCAAAACTGTATGGGATTTCCTTTTAGAGTTGGTAAAATTAGTGTCCTTTAATAACTAATAACTCAGAATAGTAGGAGTTAAAATAGATAATAAAATGCATTTTCCTAATTCTGTGTATATCCCTTTGATTTTTTTTTTAAAGAAAGAGGCAGTTTGCTTTAGAACTGAATGTAATTATTATATCTGAGTATGCAGCTCTTTGCTATTTACAGCCATGAAAATATCTCCACAGCCATTTCACTGGAGCAAAAGAAGGTGGAACAAATAATCAGGGTCACTGTGCTGGTTTTGGCTGGGTTAGAGTTAATTTTCTTCATAGCAGCTAGTATGGGGCTATGTTTTGGATTTGTGCTGAAAACAGTGTTGATAATAGAGATGTTTTCGCTACTGCTGAGCAGTGCTCACACAGAGTCAAGGCCTTTTCTGCTTCTCCCCCCACCCCACCAGCCAGTAGGCTGCGGGGGGCACAAGGAGTTGGGAGGGGACACAGCTGGGGCAGCTGACCCCAACTGACCCAAGGGATATCCCACACCATATGGCATCATGCTCAGCATATAGAGCTGGGGCAAGGAGAAGGAAGGGGGGGACGTTCGGAGTGATGGCATTTGTCTTCCCAAGTAACTGTTAGGCGTGATGGAGCCCTGCTTTCCTGGAGATGGCTGAACGCCTGCCTGCCATGGGAGGTAGGGAATGAATTCCTTGTTTTGCTTTGCTTGTGTGTGTGGCTTTTGCTTTACTTATTAAACTGTCTTTATCTCAACCCATGAGTTTTCTCACTTTTACCCTCCTCATTCTCTCCCCCCATCCCACCAGGGGGGAATGAGTGGCTGTGTGGTGGTTAGTTGCTGGCTGGGGTTAAACCATGGCAGTCATTCAGCTATTGGGGATTTAAAAAACAACTAAAAAATTACCTACATGAAGTTGCCATTCTCAAAATAAAAGAAATGCTGGAACTTCTGCAAAAAGTAAAAAGTAGTTAGGAGGCTAGAAGTTTGAATCAGCTTCAATGAAGTCGATGAATTTCCAAGATCTTTGGCCTATGTAAATGTGTGCTGTTCTAATAACGTCAGTGAGTCTGTCACTCCCTACCAGCTGCCTGACTGTGCTTATGTATATGTTATCACAGTAATACCAGCATTAGTTTCAAAACTTGACTTCTGTAATCTTAAACTGTGTGATTTTACTGTCCTGACAAACTGGAAAATGTGTTCTCCAGAGCCTCAAAACTGACACAATTACCAACTGCTAAATATTTGTAACACTTAAATATTTGCCCCAGGCAGCAAATATTTGGTGGATTTTTGGTTTTTTGGCCTTCTGTAGGCTAGTCAGGCATTGTTCAGTTTCTTTCTCCAGATAACATGCCATTGTGCCAAATGATAACAGGAGTTTTCTTGCCCTACAGAATTTACAGTGTGGCTGAAAGCCCTGCATGCAACTTGCTAGGAATTATTTACTAGCCATGACTGTTTCTATTTCTTTTTTTTCCCCCTCTGTCTTCTTTAGTGGCTTAAATCAACATATGTATCAAGGGCCTCAAGTCTGGTCATCATAATGGATTTCTAATTAGGCAGTGTTCTAGTGAGATGATACACTTCCAAAAAGCTGGGATGAAAGTCATCATTAACTGGCTTCTGGGAGCCATACCTGTACCTGGCTTCAAGCAGCCATTAGGTTTAGCAGTAAAATGAACGCCAAATGTTGGTCATACGGAAATGTCTTATCACAACTTGAGGCAGAGAGATAAACGTAGAATTTTGGGAGGGGGAGATGAGGTGGGGAGAAGAGCTCATAAAAAGCCTTTTTTTTCTTCCCCCCCCCCCCCCAATGGCGAGAGATCAGCTTTTGAAGTCCTGTGTAGTTTAGTCAGAAGCTGTTGTATAATAGAGTTGTGCAGTTTCCAAAGGGAGTCATGGCAGTGGAAGTTCTTACCCTGGAGTTGAATGCTGTGGGGTCTTGCCCTAGATACCACAGGGTTTTTTCTCAAGGGAAAAAACAACAGCAGCAACGACATAAAGTAACAAACACCACCCCCCCACCCCAAAAAAGAAAAAAAACAACCCAGAAAACCCCAGGAATAAAGCTATTTATAGCTTCTACCACCAGGTTATTTATATGGCCACCTCTTGGTCTCCTTAAGCTTTGAAGGCCCTTAAAAAGCACACAATATCTAGCTGATCATAGTTTTTAACAGGCAATATTGTTTGGCTATTTTATAGCCCTTTTGGCAAATGCAGCTTTTGCTGCCTGAGCAGCATAAATACTGCCTGGGTTAGGAGCTACACTGAGGACACTTGTTTAAAGGAAGCCACAAGAACTTTGTATGTGTGAGGTCCTAGAGGGTATGTGGTTATGACCACAAATGCTATCTTTAAAGGAATAACTTCCACAGTGAAAACTGATTTGGAATAAAGTATATTGAGTGATTTGCAGTAGTGTAGATAAAATCCCATAGAACTCCTCACTTCTGGGTGAGAAGCTACTGAGGCTTATCAGAAAATAACTGGCTTGGTTTCCAGTTGATATCTTTCCTCTGGAAAAACAATTATTATTGTTGGCTTTCCTGCTTCTCTCTTGCTGTGGGGTAGCACACCCAGGATATAGTTTAGAAATTTGTTTGTCAGATCATCTGCCGAGTAATTAAAGTATTGTGGAAAAATGAGCCAACAGGAGGATGAAGGGGTTGATCATTTAGAGAGGGCAAAGCGCTCATTTGAACATGAGTAAGGTCTTACGTTTTTCTCAAGCAAACGTTTTGGGGCACAGTCAGATGTCCTGCTGAAGATTATTTAAAGTAACCTGGTTAACCACATTGAAAGCAGCTTGTTCATTTTCAGTCTGTTATGGTCTCTTACTGGTATGTGCGGTCAAATGAGAGAAAATGAAGTGCAGCTGGGGACAATAGCTTAAGACTAAAGCAAAATCTGCAGGTCTTCAGACTATATTCTTAAAGAAATGTCTCATTTCTATTTTACAAATGGGAGACTAAAGCACAGAGATGAAATGACTTGCTATAAAATGTCGGTCAAGTCAGTGGCACAGTAGGATAAAAATCACCTTGTTGACTCCATGTACCACACCATCTTCAATGGGACTTTGTTTCTTCACAGCATCTACAGTTCTGACCTCCAAGCCTGAGCAGAAATTATTGTCTAATTCTATGTACAGCTCTCTGTATCCTTTGCTGTAAGAATTCTCAGCCATTCAAAGTGTGTGGGATTTTCTAGGGTGAAATGAATTTGATTCCTTCTCTTAAGAACTATCTTCCTCATCTCTGAGACCCTGATTCTAGTCCTAAGGTTCAAATAAAAAACAATTCTCTACAGATTTAAAAATGTGCCACATCACTACCATGTCAGTCTTGTCATCATCACTTGACTTTTGTACTTCCTGATCTGCATATATACATTGATCTGACTAGAAATACTGTTTTGCACCTAAGAAGCCTTTGCTTTACAAAATGGTGTATTCTTGGAGAGGGAGAAGACTCTGTTTCAATGGCATGTCATAAGGAATTTTTGTTTCTTTGAAACACTTCTGGCAAGCTCTTCGTGATGCTGGGAAATCTTGTTATTGCCCCTTTTTTCATGGCATTGCAAAGATTAATTCTACAGAAACAGGTGTTCATGTAGTACAGTAATGAGAAGAGAAAATTGCTGAAGAAAGAATTTAATAAAAGTAGGTGGAAATGTAGTCTGTCAGACAACAGATATCTTCATCACAGTTTTTAGCATGTGGTTACCACAGCAGGAGATCAAGCTCTGCTCTCTTTGGAGAGGAAAAAATAGTTAGAGTCCCTGTTCTGTTTCTTCAGAGATTCTAATTTCAGTGGCTTAAGTCTCTCAAGGAGTTGCTGTCTTTCAAGATCTACTCCTTGCGTTTAAAGCTCCTGGAAGTGGTGCCAAAGAACCATGAGGAACAGGAAAAAGAAAAGGGGATCCTGTTCTGTTAAGTTGATGGAACTATGTGATGATATCATGGTTAAAGCTGTTCTTAGCAGAAGGGCCCAGAAGCAAAAGCACAGCAGTGTGCATAGGCTACTATATATATTCAGCTGGTTAAGTTAAATCATATTGAAAACAGGCTTGTAGTACTTGTGATAGAAGAATATATAGAATCCAGATTAAAAGCAGAGTTCAGAGAAGTTATTTGAACTACAGAGGGTTTGGCTGGCAAACAGTAAAAGAATTAAGAACAAGCTGTTTCTTGCCTTTCTATTTTTATCACTGTTAGCAGATGTGAATTTTCCATGAACAGTTTTAATGAATCTTTTTCTTAAACTACAGTTGCTGCAGTGTCAAAGTGTCTGTGCTTGGTCAGCCTCTTGGTGCTTTCACTGTAGCAAATATAAGTACATTTTAAAACTGCATCTGTTTGATCTGATTTTTCCATCCTTTATTTTTGAGTTTTGCTCATGTTTTGCTCTACAGTTGGAACATCTGTTGGACTAAACTTCAAATATTTGTCCCAACCTGGAATGAAAACACCTTAGGGTTTTAAGCCAGTGAATAAAAATACTTGTTTTCAGTTAAGTCTAGATGCTTGTGATATGATTCATTAAGACCTTTGGTAAAGTGGGCAGCTTATCCATAACTTCTACTACTAGTGTTATAGTATGAACTGCAGTCGAAAAGATGGACTGACTCATTGTAGTTTCTGCTTTTTTCACGTTAAGGATGTCTCGACAAATTGACTGTCTTATTCCTTTACTGATGCTCATATGGCCCTTAAAGCTTCATCTCAAGCATCACCTGTTAAAGCTGATAGAGATAATTTTCATACTGAAAGTACATTCTGATGTTGTGACTGGTTCTCTGCTCTCAAAAAATGACCAGGACTGGGGCTAAATGGGACTTTCAGATGCACTAGGTAGTTTGGGATACAGATGAAGCTTCCGATGCGCAGTTTTCACTTCTAGTGATGATTCACAGGAATCCTTTTTCTAGATACGACAGAAAAAAAAATGGATCTTGTCTCATCTCAGCAGTTTCCTTTGTGGAAAAGTACATGCTTGGACTACAGCCGCTTTTAAGACGTGGCGAGTAAACCGGACACCAGGCTCTGGTAGCTCAGGAGGTCACTGTGCGTTGCAGGTCAGCCGGGGGAAGCCACCGCTCCCTGACTGTCTGTAAAGGGGTTCATGTCTCAGGGCCCCGGGTCCGTCAGCCCTGCTCCGCTCCGGGTTTCAGCACCGCGGTGGGGGACAGCGTCTGCGCTCGGGGCCATCCCCGCGGGGGCCCGGGGCGGCGGCGGAGGCCCCGGTGGGCAGAGGGCCCCGGTGGGCAGAGGCCCGCAGGCAGCACCACGTGGCTCTCCCCAGAGCCTCTGTAGCCTTTGCTTAACCGTTTCTGCAAACGTAGGTCAGTTCCCTATGCTCTTGGCAAGATTTACGGATGCTGTGGCCGCAGTCTCAACGTGAAGCTCTTGCATGGCTGGCGAAACCTGGTTCTCGTTTCTTCTCCTGGTGAAGCATTGTCCTTGTCAGCAGTTTTGCACAGGAAGCGGACAGGTAAGAATTGTGGGTTGATGATTTATTTTGGAGTCTTGTGCAATTTATGGGATAAGGGAGTTAGGTGGAAGGATGGACATTCTTCAGGGCATAAAAACCTTACTTTAAAAAAGTTAACCTGTGGGGACAGTTTATAAAGTATAGTAGGTTAATGTATGCATGGACTGACATGCAGAGCTTGTCTTCTATTGAATTAAACTAGGCTACACTAGCCGTTTCAAAGAACTGTGTGTAGACAGTTGTGGAGTGATTTGAGGTTGTTTCTAACTCAGTATTTACTGACTGATTTCTGAATTGGCTCCTGAGAAATTTAAACTCCTTGTTTAAAAAATACTGGCCCTGTGGCAAAGCCCCTCATTTTAGCTCTGAATATTCTTTGTATCTGTGAGTCCAGCCCTTTCTTTGAAGCTCTTGCTTTGAATGGGAAAAAGAAAGGACTTTTGTAGGAAAAAAGGAGTGGGATAGGTAAAACTGTTTTGGTTGGGGGCAGAGGGACTTCAGCTTGTTCTTAAGATAAATCCTTGCAGCATTTTGGTAAAATTCTACTGCTTAGTGGCCTTGGGTAAAGTATGACCACCTGGGTTGAAATGCAGACATGTCTGAGGGTTGAGGAAGGGATGTCTCAACAATCAGCTAGACTTTGTCATAATTCTGTTGTTAATTATACTACTTGTCTATTACCTTTTTTTCATGTGCTTCCCAATTTATTAAGGGCCTGGTACTACAAATAGGACCATATATTGTCATATTTTGGAGTTCGCCAGGCCCAGCTGCAGAGGCAGCTTGGTGTTCAGTATTTTTGTCTCAGTGAAAAGTTCCAGCCCTCCTCCATGCCTCACCCTTTTGATGCATCTGCTTCCTGCAGTACTGCAGTCCCAGCTTTCATGTGGTTGTTTCATGTGTGGCCTCTTTTGCATAACAACTTAGCCAAAAGTTTACAATTCACTTTTAGGTATCATCCATGTCCCTATTTTGCACTGAGATTCTGGGCTTTGGCTTATTTTTCATTAAATCTGCTATTTTCTTTTTGTCTTCTTTGGCAGAAAATGGGAAATACTTGCTGTGAAAATGAATCTTGATTTTTAGGTCTAAATTTTCTCTTGCATTCCAGGACACTATGTTCCAAAATTATGAGGTTTTGGTTCTCTTTCATTAATGTTAATCCCCAACACATGTCACTTTCTTCAAAAAATTACAATAAAACATTGTAATAGGCGTGTTTTCCCATTTGAAGGGGAAAGAAACTAAACGTGGCTATTAGTTTCAACTGGCAACCTACTGAAGATAGATACTATATTTCTATTGACCGTTCCCTGTTACTGTAGCATCTGCATCCTCTAACTCTTAATAATTTTGTAGGTAATGAATATAGATAATAATGAAGCACATCCCCCAAACAGTATAGGAGTAGCCTATAACTGAGTAGTTATGTCTCTTCGAGAGATGTTTCCTGAGCATTACCCTTGGTTTTCCTCCTAAAGGTTAGGAAGCTGTACATGAGAAGAGAGAACATTACCTCTTATCCTGCTTATCTTTTAAAAGATACTTCTGGTTGTGAGTGTATTCTGTCAGAGACTTTTTTGTATTATGAGTCCTGAACATACCATAACTGGTCAAACAGGAGGGTGATGCAGAACTGGGATCTCATTCAAGCACAGCCAGAGCATAGGCGGTTAGCAACTCAGTTGCAAGACTGAAGTGTTTTGGTAATGCACAGAAGTGCAGGTAAAGCTAAAGCATATGTAGAATTTTTAAGTGGTAAACTGAGGCATTGACGGGGGATTTCAGCAACACCTAATGGTGGTATTCAAGACTACAGTTTTTACAAAGAAAATTACGTTTTGAATATGGTTTTGTGACTTAACCAAAGTGACACAGGGATTTTTTTTTCTTAAACTTCTGAATGCAAATTTCAGGACTCCTATTCCTTTCTGCACTTCTGTTAATAGTGCTTGTATGCATTGACAATGCACAATACAGTGTAACTTTTTTGTCTGCTTTGACCCAAGTCTCATCAGCAACCATCTTTCTCACCCTTTCTAGTTTGACACATTCCTGTGTTTCATGTCTACAGTTCTTGGCCCTACAGGTGTGTTGCAAGCCAAATAATGGGTCCACTGCTAACACAATGCAGCTGTAGAAGGGAAGCTTTAATTAAAAAGCCTGAAGCAAAAATTCTTTGCTCCTGGAGGCTGGCAAGTGGGAAGGGAAATGAAATTTCAGCTTGGGTTCCATGTGGTTTCTTGTTTTTCACATGTGAAGATACATTCAGGCCACTGAGCGGTGCACTGGCATGGGGATTTGCTGCCAGGTAAGAAGACCTGTGTCTGTCTGGCTGCATGCCAAGGAAGCCATCTGTGTTGCATTTGGCCACAGCAGCAGAAAATACAGTGTGCTCAAGGCAAAAAAAGGCTGACCAAACGTCTTTTGGTGTAAGTTGATTGAAATCACTGGCATTAGGCACAGGATGAACTTGAGGCAAATTTAGAATATGTGAATTATTTGAGCTAGAACTTTTTAAACACTGAACAAATGTTAATGTGTCAGCCCAATTCCCTCTTATGGTAGGCAAGTATCATTTACTGTCTTAATTTCACTGACTGGAAAATTGAAATTTCAAGGGCTTCAACCTCGGTAATCTTGATATAAACTGGAACTAATTCTGTTTTTGTGGTGTTACTCTTCATTGGTGCTGATGTAGGTGAAATTTGAAAGCAGCTTTTCCTTTTTGCCAGAGAGAACTGGGACAGCTTACACAAGCAGATGAATCTCCAAGAAACAATGGTGTGGTACCTGTTGATGTTGGCAAATGTGCTCGAGTTTCATTCAAAATACGGAGTCTTAGTCATTGTTGCTGTGCTTATTCTGCTGATGCAACCTCTGCCTGGGTGATTACTGTTTGCTGGCTTCAAAAGTTAGCAGGTCTACAAAAGCATCTGTCAGCAAATAAAAAGCTAGGCTCTAAGGAAAGTGTTTTAAAACTACATCTGAAGCCTGCTGGAATTTGCATTAGATTCTTTTTTAGTTGCATCAGCTGGGACTCTATTATGACTGCTTGACACTTAACATTTACTAATGCTGAATGGAATACTAATTGAAAGAGGTTTTAATAGAGATGTCAGCTATTCAAAGGACAGCGTTTGACAAATGCTGGCAAGTATTTTTACAACAATTATTTTATATGAAGCTTTTCATGTAGACAGACCCCAAGGTGCTTTACATTAATCTTTTGGGGGGGAGGGAGAAAGAGTTGTAATTTGTTCTTGCCTTTAATCATTTGAAACCCTCTGATGTTCTGTCTGTCATGATAAAAGTCCACTTATGAGGACTGCCAGGAGAAAGAAAAGCTCATCATCTATGTGCAGGGTATTATGGAGCAATCACTTATTCCATAATGCAGCCACTTAGTTTCTGTTGAGTTCTTTTGCCTCTGGCATTGATTAATATATTCTATTTGTCTTTAGAATTAGCAGTGGATACGGGATATGTGAATTTCTTTCAGAAGGCGTTACATGAAATGACATCTAAGGTACAACACATACTGTCCTGCTTAAATACAGAATACATCAAACGCTAATATCAATTCAACAAACAGCTAATTGGAAGTGGCTATAAAAATAAAACAGGAAACAAAATAACATCATCCATCACCCCCTGAAATTCAAATGTCACTTCTAATGAGAAACATACTTAAAACCTTGTAAGATTATGCTATTCAAGAACAATAAATTAGCAAGTTTTTCTATATATAGCTGTGACTTGACCCATAAAAACTCTAATTAAGGGAGAGGGAATAATGGTCTCAGCTGAATAAGGTGTTGCTGAGTGCCTCTCTCTGAATGCAGGTCCAGGGCCCTGAAGATATTTAGGGGCTTAACTTGCTGCTTTGAATGGTACAAAGGTGCTTAAGAGCTCTTTTAGCTTTGTTTGTTGTTGCTTTGGAGGAAAGCTCAGCAGCGTCATGCTGACGAAGACCTCTGTGAAGAAAGCAACAAGGGATCAGATATGACCAGAGAGGGGAAACACTCAAGTAATTTGTTACCTGCTTGCTCTAATCTGTCCTGTTGTCAGCTGTGGTTCTTGTAGATACTTGATGTCCTTTTTACCATATTTAACATAGCTATATCAGAGGACTTTAGTAGTAGTAGATTCCTACTGCCTACACAGACAAGTAGAGAAAAGTAAAAACTACTATGTGAAATCAGTGTTTTGAAGAAAAACTCAGATTATGTAAATTAATGTTTTATTAGTATCAGCAGGAAGCTGACTGTTTCTATGCCTTTACTGTGGGGGAAGGAAGGGTTAACATATTGATACACAAGGTACACTGGTATATTAGGCAAAACTTCATTTTGTAAGGTGCTGTTTATCCAACATGCTCTAAGACATCAAATCTGCCAGTTCATTGGAGATTAATTACTTTAAACAACAACTCCCCTATGTGGTGAACTTTCCTTTCCTGTAGTGATAATCCGAAGCTTTTCCAGCAGAGAAGAATTGCTAGCTCAACATCTTCTGTGTTTTGCCAGTTGACACTTCAGTCTTAATTTGTCTCAGTTTTAGGACAAGATTTTTTTCTCATGGGTACCAAGGAAGTTTGGAAGATGAGTTCCTAAAACTTGCATTTTGTGTTTAAATTAGTATTTCAGTGCTTTATAATTAAAGGATTGACTTAGTAGTTGGTGTATCTACAACCACTTTGGGCTCAGATTTTATGTTTGAACAATCCCTATTCTCCCAGTGTGTTCAGATCTAGTTGTGTTAAATCAGAGCAAAATCAGCTTAACTGACATGGTGCTCCAAGATTAGCTGAGATGTTGTGAATCCATCTTATGATTTCAATAAGAACGTAATCTAATAAGAGCAGTTGGAGAGCTCATATAACAAACTACTAGAAAGCTATTGCTTTATTAATTTCTTTTATTGCATAGCACCTCATCCAGTTTTGGATTGGAACCTACACTGAGGGTATAGATAAGGCCCCTGCCTGTGTTCTGATGAAGTGGATGAGTCTGTTGGCCTCAAGCATAAAAAGAGACAAAATGGGAGAAATCCCTGATTATTGTGTCACTTAAAAGGAAGCACAGTTAAAATACTAGGAGACATTATAGAGCTGTATCCTCTATTGGCAGGGAGAGAAGGTAAATCTTCTGTCATTAGCATTTGATCCTATAAATATTTAAATGTCAGGCCTCCTGGGAGGAATGCAGTACTACTTTCTGAAATGGCATTATGCTAGGAAGATGTATTTAAATTTTTGCTAATGCTGTACTGCAATTTGATCTTTTTATGCCTCACTAATTAAATTGACTTTCTGTAAGAAAAAATAAAAATTCATATCACATCTCCCCAAAATCAAGTTTTTATAACAGCATGTAACAAAAAAAAAAAATCTAAACTACTAGTGATTGAAAACTGTGGTTTTTTTCCAGTAGTGACTCGTGTCACACAATTCCACCAGCTTTTCAGCTACAGACTTTTTTTAGTGCGTGGAAAATATCTTTTCTGATCATCTCAGCTCCTCATTTCAGTTCTGAGTTGCCGTAATGAGCACAGAATCTTCTTTCCCTGCTTATCTGTTCAGATGGGGAGAGCCAAAGACATTCATGTAACTTCTATTTTAGAAAACACTTGTTACTTTCGAAACAATGTTTTGAGGCTTTGCTTTATAGTAAAGCTTCAAATATAAAACTACACATTCTGAAAGAAAAAACTTATGAGGTACTGATGAAACCAAGTGTCTGAGGTTAAATGAAGTATTTTGATTTAATATACTCTGTGCATTTTGACCACTGGACTGAAAAGTCTATCCTGAAGAAAGCTTTAGTTCAGGAGACTCTTTTTTTCTGCTTTTCTTACTCTAAAAGTTCAGAGGATCAAATAAAAAGTTTACTGAAGTCCGTTTCTCAGGAAGTTGATTGGTATTTTGTTTGTTCAACTTCAGTTCTTTGACAATTATTGTTGCTTTTATACATTTTTTTTCTCTTTCTAGAAATGCAGGGGATATGGTTGTGCTGAAATAGCATCACAATAAAATAAAAGTTGTCTTTGACAACTCTCTCTTCACATGGTCAAAAGGCCTTTTCCTCCTTTCCTTATAGCCATATTTGGCCTGGAAGAGCACAATTACTTTTTGTTTTGCTGTCTTGGGGATTTTCTTGGATGTTGTGTTTGACCCTGTTTACTCAGAAAGAGGAAGAAAGCCTCAGTAAATCTCCTCTAATCATTTCTGATGGACAATAGCTTCTGTATGTCGGGAATTCCAGCTGAGGAGGACTGGCCGTGTTACTGACCTTCATACACAGTTGTAATTTTGTGAATTGCTGCCTATACAGTGTTGAAACAACAGGGCTTTTCTTATTCCATTGTTTGAATTTGGGAATGGAGGACTTAAAGGCTTTTATGCCTTCTGCAGAAAAGTTTCCAAACAATTTCATTTTTCTCATTGACTTGAAATATAAGAAGCAAAAGCAAGTCTGAACTGGTTTTAAAAGAACAGAGATGGATACGCTAAGGGAAGTGGGGAATGAAGTCGTGTGGCTGAGGAGCTCAAGGACTTGACTATGGAAGAGGCTAGGAATTTATTCATGGTCAAAATGTTAAAACTGTCAGGAATATGTATCATCATAAATGAAGGAGGGAGAGAGATAAAGGGAACTTGTAAAATAAATAAATAATCCCAGAATGTCACTGGTGGTGGTAGAGCCATCTTCAATGGCTTTAAGTGCAGAATCCAAAAGGAGCGGGGAAAAGCTGCTCTAGAGGTCAAGAAATGTAACAGGAAAAGAACAAATGTGAAAAAGTAAAGCTTCAACTAAGCTTGAAAGAAAGGAGGGAGGAAAAGAAAAGCAAAATATGAGAACAGAAAGTCTGATAACTATGCAATGAAGACTAAGTATATGAGCTGAAAATGTGGACTTAATTAACATTGAGAAGTACACCCAAATTGTTGCTAAGGCATCATGAATACTTATTACTAGGAGGAAATCCCAAGCACTTTATAGTTTGCAGACAAAGACTGTCAATAGAGCATTCTTGTTAAAATACTTATTCCCATTCAAGTTGGGAAAATCTTGGTACTGATTTGCAACATGCCTGTGACTTGCCAATACAGCTGCTGATCTGCAAGTACACTAATAATGGAGCTTTAAAAGTATCTTAATTACAAGAGAGCACCCCACTGCTGCTTATGCTATCAGAGATGTCTGACCGCTTTGCAAAGACGGTCGTTTCCATTCTTTTAAGTTATGGACTGGGATGCAGAAGCAAAGGGCAAGCATTTGCAAAATGGTTACTGATTTTTAATGTCTTCAGTTTAGATGCTTATTTTAAGACAGGTTTTCAAATTTGGTCATTTCTACTGAAGATGATAAGCCAAGTAAATAGCCTGAAATTACTTCAGGCAGTGGGAGCTGAAAGGATACAATTCAGACCTCCCGCTTGCTGTACCCAGCTCCAGTGGCTCTTTGTGGTGCTATTATATACTGTGCTGCTTAAAATGCTTCTCAGGCTTTTCATGTTCCTCAAGAAATACCAGTCTGTCTCCAGCAGTGCACTCCCCTGGGGCCTCTGACTGATGGAAGTGTCATATTTAGCAAGAAGTCTAGTGTTTATTTCTGATGTTATTCAGCTAGTTTCCTTTCACTCTTTCACTTGTTTTCTTAACTGCTTTCCAACTACTCCACTTAATTAGGAGGATTAATACTTCTCAGCGATAGAGCCTTCCTTTCCTTTGGATTGTGTTCAATTAAAAATACACTGTCAAGAGAAAGGGTGGTCTTTATTGCTTAGACTATGGGATTAGGTATTTGAAACACAAGGTATTGTGTGACAAGTAACTTAGTCCCTTTGTTCCCCATCTCCAAATTCTGGATAATTATTCCCCTTTCCACCCCTTTCTTTCCCTACCTTGTCTGCTTAGACTTTGAGTTCCTGGGAAGAGGTAGTCACTTCCAATGTGTTTAAAAGCTTTTGAGAGGGTTCTGTCATT